>JAUZND010005415.1:0-11218 GCA_034780555.1 Coelogynopora nodosa
CCCCCCCCCCCCCCCCCCCCCCCCCCCCCCCCCCCCCCCCCCCCCCCCCCCCCCCCCCCCTCCACGTAGCAAACCCTGCAAAGTATGTCCACGTACGAAGGGTTAATGGGAAGTATAACAATGAGGGTGGGTAACAAGTGAAACTTAAGGGTGGGTATGATGGTGGGTAACAGAAACAAGAACATCGAAAATAAAAAAATATTTTATTTATGAAAATAATATATTATTTCTTCAAAACGACAAATTATTTATTAAAATAATATATTATTTGTGCAAAACGAAAAAATTAAATATTATTTAAACTACATTTCGCATAACCAAATAGTATCACAAAAGGACATTCTAGACATCAAAAATATGATAAAATATGCACCTTTTGTCACCTATAATTAAGCTTTACGGGAGAGTATCAAATGATTTTGGTATATTTTAGAAGGCAAAGTGCGTGATACATTGAACTCAATGAATATCGCACATGTTGGTGACGATGTTTGTTGATGATATTGACACATTTAATAATAAAATGCGTCCATTATATTAAAGTACATTTTCATATTAAACTATATATAATGAAGTACTACTATGTAACTTTATTATATCTATATTTTCTCCATCCTACTGATATTTTTACACTTTAATAACAAAATTGGATTCATAAAAATTGTTCTATATTGATTTGAAATAAAATTATTTGGGCCCACTTAGTCGAAATTCTCATCAAAATCAATATGTAAGTAGCAAAATCAAACTGAATGAACTAGACTTAGTCAGAATCGTAGAATAGATGACTTGTCTTATGGTGGTGAGTCATCTTATCAAGTTTGAGGGTAGGAGTCATTGTTAAAGTAGAAGACCATATTTGTGTAAATGAAATATATCCCTAAAAGTTATAATTTTTTACATTACAAACATAACTTTAATAATCAAATGATAGTGCAGGGCACCATAATGTTCCACATAGTTGACGATGCATAGGAATCTGCGTTCCACATCCTCCAGGACATAAGATATTAATTTTTCAAAGTCTCAAAAATAAATCTAAAGTTTAAAATATAAAACAAAAAGACAAGTATTTAGTTAAATAAAATTGGTTTATTAATATAATTGTGTTATATTCATTTACATTAAAGGCAAGTTCAACATATGTATAAATAAATACTTAAACAGATTCATACATTAGGATAGTCAAAATGGTATGTATATATTTATATAGCACTAGTTAAAGTCATTACATCAATATAAGTTCAACGTATACATGCAAGTGTAAGTAATCAAATGTACAATTTGTATGTATATAAAGAATACGATAATCAAAATATATTATAATTAAACATGTAATAATTATATTTTTTGCATGTACAGAGCAGACGTGTTCTGCTTTTTTGAACTCGATGGACCACAATCATCATCATATCGTTATCGTCTTTTTCTTGTGTTTGTTAGTCCACATCAAATGCTGGTTCAATTTCGAAGAGTGGTACGATCCTTGCCACTTTGTATCTAATTTGGTAGATTTCGAACAAGACGCTAAATTTGTAGCCCTTGGTTCCATGATCACCACAGTAGAGATTAGTGGCACGGATAACTTATTGATATGACCCGGGTCCAAATTGAAACGGAGCTTGTATTATTTTCTCATGCCAGTCGAATGATTCGATATAATATCCATTGATAAATTCAACCAGGCAGTTTGTCGGTCCTCAGAATATGTTGGCCTCATGTTATAAAGACGTTTATCGGCGCCAGTTGTGGTTTCGAGTAGTTGTTGCAGACCTTCGACTTTACCCTCAAAAGATTGAATTGCAAGAAAAAGATCCTAATCGTCATCCTTTTCAATAGACAAAACTGCATTATCCCGGGTATAGACGTTGAACTTCTTTTCCAATATATTGGATCCAATGTATACTTGTTTTTTGGACTGGTTCCGCAAAGTCCTTATAACATGTTGTAATTTGCTATTGGTAGTGCTTGCACCCTTCTTGCTGGTTTATGTAGAAAATTGTTGTGCTTTTCCTATTGTAACTTTTTTCAAAGTGTCTGCGACGTTTGATGCATCCAAAACTATTTTAGACATAATGTTAGTTGTATAAAATAGTAAAATAATAACACAAGTTAATGCAAGAACCGTCGAGAGTATGAAGCAGACTGAATTTAGTAGCGTAAACTGGTCTATTTAAAACAAAAGTACAACCCAAAGAGAGCAATTTTAAATACGACAGTTCGTGTCAAGAGTAAGAAGCAGAATGAATTTGAACAGTGAAGTTTTCTCTATTTATACCTTTCCTGGATAAGGGGGGGGAGCACATATGATCTATTTTTAGACATAATTTAGGTAGAATCGATCCTTCTTATACTACTAACAAGCTATAGAATGAACATTTTACTTAGTTATGTAATAAGTTTAATTACTGTACTGTATAATTTGATAAACAGATGAGAATATATAATAATGAGAATATAGTTTGGGTAATAAAAATATATGTTTAGCTAGGTTAAACAATTAATTATATAGGCCTACTTTTAAAATGAATTTAAGAGAGTGTCCACGGGTTCTGGACGTACTTATTTTTAAAGTAACCATTTAAGTGCACTTTTGAAAATTATTTTATTTCTATATTTTTATGTAAATTTGTCCTTATTCTTTTATTGGACATTGCAGTCCCTTCCAATTTCACAGATCCGCCATATTTTAGAATTTGTATTGCTAATAACTTAGTGCAAAATATTTAGAAAATACTCTACTCTCTAATTATAAAATTGTTTTATGTAAAATTTTGTGAACTCTTGTTTGCATTACAGGCAGTAAAAGACTAAAAACTTCACAATCCAAAATTCCATTGAATAAAATGGCATTATTTTCGTAAAGAACACCTGAAAAAGAATAATAAATTAATAATTAATAATTATTAATCAATAAACTAAAAATATCACAATTAAATCGTAGTTTCAATAACAATATCTATTGCACAACTATATTCTTATAGACTCTATAAAAAGCGTTGTTTTTAGAATTTATTTGACAGAAATATCAGAATAACTGAAACAGCAAGGGGCTAACATTGATTTTAAAATGGTTGAATTGTTATGAGTAATATCTTTTAGTAGTGTTTCTATCGACAATCAAATAAGTCACAAGTCCGTCCCTTCATATTTCTTATTATTGGTATTGGTGTTTTGTATACTTATGTACTTATAAACATGAAGTGTACTAATATTTTTATTTTGTTAAGTAATGAATACAGATTTAGTAAACAATAAATGTTAATAAAAAAATAATAAATTTAGAATTGAAGTGTTAACAAAATTCTCATAGTCACAACTTTGTTCATAAATAAAGAATAAATTATATTTATTTTCAGAACACATAAACATATACGTAATGATTGAGTCTTTTATATAATTTGGGTTTGTGTACATAACTATAACGAAAATTATGCATTTTTTTATTTTTTTATTTTGTACTTATACACTAAAAATATATTCATTTAATTAAATGACTAGTTTTAGCACTTGCTTTTTTAATAATGTAATAAATAATTCTATTTAAAGCTTACGACTATACGTGACACCTGTTTGCATTTAGGCAGATGCAATATGACGTAATTTTGCAGTGGTTATGTGGCGATGATACAGGAGGCACTTGACCGCAAAAAATTATCATATTCTAAATATTCTGGAAAAACCTCTGAGATACCTTTAAATATCACATCATGGCGAAGATTGAGCGGAAGAAAATTTAGCTCCTGCCTTCCTTTTTGTATTTTGTTATTTCGCGTTATAAGGGTTTGGTGATGGGGTAAAATGCCAAATTCTGCTTTATATAATATGTGAACGACACCCAAGTATATTTTAGTAAAAAAGAATACCAAATTTTACAGTTTTGAATTATAAAATCTTATAACCAATATCCGCGGTAATTAAGGTTATATTGATTCGAAATAAGCATTGTTTAATAGTTCTATTTTTATACTTTTTAATAGTGAATATTTCCTTCTTAAAATGAATTTGACTCATGAAAAATATAACGATTATAACAATGTTTTAAGGGCATCTTAGAGGCGCACCCAGAAATTTGCAAAGCGGGGGGGAAAGCGTATGTGCCCTGAGTGTGTGTCCCTTGACTGTGCCGAATTCAGTTTGATATTAAAACAAATGGGCTTAGGATACATTAACGTACCTGTTCTGCTAGTCTATCCTGAGGTACGTTTGTCCCAAGAAAAGAGTGGTTTTCACTATTGCAGCATAGGATGAACCAGTAAGCTACACAACTGGCCAACATAATCAAATGGAACGGCCAAAACCATCTGTAAATAGTACAAACCATCTTTAAATGATACATTACACACATACTTATTTTGTAATACTCGACCAAAATAGATGGAGTTAAAGATTATAGAAAAATTACAAAAAAAACTCAAAATTTCCGAGAAAGATATTAAGTCTTTAAAAAAGTATAGACACTACATACTTAAAGAAGACATAAACGCTATTAATACTAAAAATAAATTAGTTACACAGAAATACAATTCAATGTACTGAATTGTATTGTAATAATTAATATTGTAATAATATAATTAATTATAATTTTAATTATAATATTAATATAATAATATAATAATATAATAATAATAATAATACCAATGTTTTGGGTCTGTACATTAAACACATGAACCATAGACACATTGGAAGTCATACTATTTGCGATTTACATGACTGGACATTAAACTGTTCATAAATAAGAGCCATTATAAGCTGCTCATATGGATACTTTAAAGTGACCAGTGCGCTACAAACATGAATATGGTTATTATTATTTAAGTCAAGTTAATATTCACTACAATTCAACTCCGATCAACATTGACAACAGATTGAAGTATAATTAGGAGTCTTTTTACATCTGAAGGTTAAATAGAGGCCCACACGTTTCAAGATTATTCATCTCAAGACTACAACAAGCAAACTAAAACATAGACATTTTAATATGTAAAATATATAAAATCGTGTAATTTATAGAAAAAGACACACAACAATAATTTAATGAATAGACAAATAATAAAATTATGTAATTAAATTTATATTATTATTTACTCACATGCCAAATTGCCAACCTGCCACAACGATCCAACTGAAACATATAAGACTCGAAAGAATTAAAAATAATATTAAAAATATATAACTTATATATTCAACTTAATTTAAACAATGCTGATAAAGTATTTTTCTTCATTTCTTTAGTTTATGTATATAACAATGGTACAATGAGAAACTGTTATATTTAAACAAATACATACCACCAGGGGCCAGTGTTACCATATGCATTTTGGATAAAGGGCAGATAAGTTGGCAAAAAAGGAAAGATCCAATTTATTGAAAATAACACTCTGAAATCAAATTAAAATGCAATGAGGATGTATAAATGAAAAGGAAATTTTTTGGTATATTCATTAGTTAAAATAAATAGAAAACTTAAGCTCAATTTAAACTTGAAAATAACACCATATTTATCCTAAATGAAAGACAAAAATATTAAAATGTTACCGACTCAGATTTGACTACGGTTTAAGCATAAATGTCATTATACTATACGATACTTATTGAAACTTGTATTAAGGGCGGATTTAGGATTTTGAATTATGAGGAGGCGAGGTGGCAATTACGCCCCCTTCAAAACATATATTAATACGCCACCATCTCAAACAAATACGCCCCCCCCTCCCCCTCTATGAAATACCTCTTTAAAAAAAGGTAACAATCGATGTAAAAAGTGTACATTTAATTAAATCAGCAGTAAAACAGAGTTCGCCAAATATAGATCAATGATAAATGATAGTGTTACCTAAATTATGTGTAACATTTGGTTCTGTTATATGAAGTTGCAATGTAGGCTGTACCATTGAACTATATAGGTACATTTTAATTGAACTATTGTATATAGTTCAATGGGCTGTACATCTATGTGTTGGTTAATTATACAAATAATTTATCGATTATACGACTATATTTTAAGCAGTTAAGGTGTTTCGGTTGTTACCAAGTCACTATAGTAGAGATTTTCAGTAAAGAGTTCTCACGTTCTTCTTGGAACAAATGAAATTTCCGATTATAATATAAATAAAATAAAGTAAACATTTAATTTTCAATACAACTAATATCCAATCTATGTGAATAATGCACCAATCCCACAAATCATATACGGTAAAAATGTTTAATGAAAATTGGAATGAAAATTTTTATTAAATGAAAAAGTTTTTTTAATTTAGATAATGTAATTAAAACGTCTTGCAAAATCTAGTAAAAAAATATAATTAAACTTGATAATTAATATGATATTAAAGATAGCAGTGTGGAATACAATTTCATTCTAAATGCGAAAGAAATAATCAAAAGAATTTTTTAGTATTTTTTTTTTTTTTGTAGAAGTCGTATTAATTATAATATTTTTAAAAATCGGTGTTTGTTAGATATATTTGAAATTTCTTAAATGAATGATCGATCATAAAAAAAAACAAATTCAAAAACATTGAAACGGCTTAAAACATCTTTTAAATCTACTCACATCAACTGTTTGGTAGACTTTGTTTTTCTAACGATGCAATATGTGATGGCACAAATTGCTAAAAGTAATGCCCAAACTGTAAAACAGAACAAATAAAGCAACACACTTAATTAATAGTTACAAAAATTGTTCTACAAATTAGAAGGTTTGGTTATTATTACAAAATCAACAGCGCATTCTATGTTTTTAAAACAGTTTAGCTTACAATGATTTTAGTGAACCTTAATATTATGTATCTCTGTTAATCTCTCCTTAATGAAAGTTTCAGCCTAAAACCTGAAATACCTTTGGATAAAGACAAAAAGTATATTTTACCTCATGTTGAGTCAAGTATAAAGTTATCAAATTCTCCTGTATACACTACGAAAATGAATGGAACCAAGAAGCATTATCAATTATAAAGGTAGGACTACAACATATTTCAGAACGTTAGCCTCATAAGGAAAGACCAGCGAGGCAAATTGATATCTTTTCTGTTTCTAGGGATAACATACAATAGAGGATGTAAATATATACACACGTCAGGGTATTAACGTTATCTCATGGAGACTATTAGGAAGATGTTCAATTGCCTCAGTCGTGTCACCAAAAATATGGAGAGGAAACTCCCAGACGTTTTGGTGAGATAACAATGGAAAAACTGTTTTTATCTTTCCTAAGAATAAATATGCGATGGTATAATACTGTTTCAATAAACAAAGAAAAGGATTGAACTCAATATGGATGCCAGAATAAGTTTTACTTAGTCGACGCCATAACAAAACTACCATTTCCAGTTTATTGATTTATTGCGTAATAGTTATGGTCATCCATTTGTTTTTCATCAAACTACAATAGAGCGCTGTATAGAATATTTGAGGTTGTTACTTTTAAAGCAGCAAACATATACTATGTGTTATTATTACTCTTGTGAATGTTTCCAAATAGTTAATATCTAATTATTACAATTCATTACTAAATTACAAATTAATCAAAACGAAAAATTAATTAATATTAGTATTTTACCCGAGAGAAATATTATAAACATTATTTAAGGTATTACAAAATATTATGTTGAACAACAAAATAATTATAAAAATACAATGTCAAAGATATCCTCGCCAAAAGAATCCACACATATATTATAATTGTAATCCAACTTTTAACATAAATTATATCAGAGCCAAAGTTAACATTTGTTCTAAAGATTAATATCCATAAACGTTTCAGTATTTGTAATGACTCACCAGAATATGTTAAAACAGCTCCTAGAAAATTACAACCGTGCCTGTCTTCAGCTGGATGATTCTGTAATAAAATTAGAATTATTAATTTTTATTTCAAATCATATACATAGTTTTAAATGTACACATTCATTTATAACATGAATTACTTAACATCATTCATGGAAGCAGAAAACCAAAAATACCAGAAACAAAATCGGGCTCGGATGGCCTTAACTGGGGTTATGTTGTAGTTTTTAGTTGTGATAGGAAGCTGGCAAAGCTGGAAAAGCATATTTCGATCATTGACAATGATAATCTATTCTAAATATATATTAAAAATTATGTAAACCTCTTAAGCTATACGTTTAATAAGTTAATATTACTATTTCTATTACAGAGAACACAAACACTGTACTCCATGAATGAATAAGACATTTTAATTATTCAACATACATGTGCTAGTGTCTAAATTTATTAATAAAATTGATTATAAACGTGTCACTAGTGTAAATTTAAATTAGCAAAAAAACAATCAAATTGTGAAAAAATATATTTTGAATGAGTCATTTAAAAGGAGGGAATCGGATCTTCAATGACTTAGGAAGCGGATGGAATAGTTTACTATAATGAGATACTCCAATAAGCATTTCTTGATTCACATGGAAACTCTTCTAACATCGAGTAAAAGTTTAAATTTATTCATAAATATTATATAAATAAAAAATATTACTTAAATTCTTATTATCTTATTGTATTTTATAAAGTTAGATGTTTGTATAATATACATGTTGTTATACATAATCACTGGTGATAGCATTAAAATATACTTTATTAATAAAATTAATATGGTAGTTTTGTCAATGTAAATATTAAAATTCCTAATTTTACCAAAAGTTTACTATCAAATTTTAACAGTAATTCAAATATCATTAGCCAAATTATTATTTTAATATAGATTAAAAATAAAGAATTGTATATATACTTGATAAATAATAGTATATAAAAATAATGCAATAAAACATAAAAATGTATATTAATAAATAATTTATATAGAGAGCATTTTATAATAAAATTAATTATACATCAATCAAAACGGTATGCATGCAGACCTTACGATATTAATGAAATGGTATAATTTAAAAAGTTGATTTTTTTTTTAATATATGCCTCCAAAGAATACTTACAGCAACAAAATCAAGGCTGGCCACAAATGTCGCCACAGCCAAATTAAGTATCAGCTGACCAGATAAAGATTCATACTTCTTGAAAAATATCAACATGAACAGCATAAACAGGCTGAAATTAAAGGTTCAAAGATGAAATATGTTCACATTAACATAAGGTCCAAAATATAGTCATGTCTTTATCAATACTTTATCAAAATGAAGGTAATATTTCATGATTGACAGTGGTTTCAATAAAGCACAATTAACAACATTTTAGTAAATGCATTTTGGACAAAGAAAATTCATATCATCTGCACTAATTTTACTTACCATCCAATGAGTGACAAACTTGAAGATACGTTTTTTAATATCATAAGTGTAAGCTGTAAAAAATTAAGAGTAGTAATGTACAATAAAATATAGTGATCAGCATGAGTATTCACGCTAGAAAATAGTTTAAATTTGAACTGACTAAACATAACATAAATGGTTACAATAGTGTATTTTAACATCAACAACCTTCATTGTATTAAAATTCACATAATCATGATTATAGTGTTTATTAAAAATGTACATATTGAACATGAGTAAGTTTTATCACAGAACTTAATGTATAACTATTATGTTAAAGGTATATTCTACTTCTCCACTGTCAGTCTAGAATTGAAAAATTGTATTATTAAAAATAATATATATATATATACTACCTACTACAGTATTACCAGAATGACTGAACCAGTTTAATAGGCATTTTTACCTATAATTATATACTGGGTACGTTTTAAGGTATGTTTTAATCTCAATCATAAAAATGTTGAACGTCATTATTTTAGCCAATTTTTTTGTAAACTATCTCAGTTATTCATTTTACCACCAACTAGAATGCATTTGGTATCATATGAGAGTATATCATTTAATCTATATTTTTGTGATAAATTAATTAGAAAATTTTATAATAATGGTTAATCATTATGTGATAAAATATTCATTGCACAAAGATACATTTAGTCAAAGATACATATGGTATATATTATATTATATATATATTATTATATATTAAAAGTATATAATAATATTCTTTATAATAAATGTCAAACTAATGATGAACGAGCAAAGTAAGTTAGTTAAAAAAATGAATTTGTGTTATGTAAAACTATAAATAGATCATAAACAAATGGTATATAAAAACCCTACCCCTACATATTTGAATAATCGAAATTTTCTCTGAAATAGCAGTGTGACAGGTATGTAATCTAGGTATGTTTTAACTTGGGTACATTTTGACATGGGTACATTTTGACCTGGCTACACTTTGACTTGGGTATGTTTTGACTGTAAACCTATTTTAATTTAGGTATATTTTTACATGATACTGTTACTGAGATACCCTAAGTAATGTCAATAAACTAAATATTCCAATGTGAATTTTATAAATTACTTTTTTTTTACTAGTTTACCTTATTTTAATTTATAACTAAGTATATTTTGACAGAAACACAATAAAATGTCACTACCATAAAACATTCCCAATATTGGCACTAATAAATAAAAAAGTTATCATCATTAAATACATGTCATAATTATATGTAACAATAATTTGAAAATATCTACAATTTTTTGTAATTACCTCCTTTAATCCTTTGATGACTGGTGGCATATGTTTATACCAAAAATGTTATAGCCCAATTTAAACAGTGCATCACAATTACAAAGTAAATGATTGCAAAATAAGAATCTAGCATTGTTATATTAAAATCAAAACAAATTTAAGTGATAAATTTAGATTTCCTGAACATGCATCCATTGCAAACTTGAGGAGTTTTAAAGATATGCATACAATAATAGAATTACCAAAAATTATTTAGCTAATACATTGATATTAAATCGTAAAATATCTTCTAGGAAATCAATATTAAAATATATAAGCAAATAAGTTTTAGAAGTAATATAGAATCAAATTAATATTATATTTCAGTGGTATATATTTGTACCAGTTGTCCTTAAAGGTAATGTTTTGTTTATATTATGTAAAAATTAGTTTTTTTAAATTACCCTTGGTCGACTTTAAAAGTATTGAAAATAGAAATTTGTTTGTGTAGAAATATTTTCACTTTCTACTTATTTACCATATACATAGTAGTGTATCTATACTAAACTAAGTAATATCAGAACAACCAGTCGTGAGTAGCAATCAGTGTATTGTGTTATGGTGCATATAATATTCAATACTAGTATCAGAGAGAGTGGGTGAGAGAGAACATATATGACATTGTCCAATGAGGGGGCGATAT
>JAUZND010005416.1:0-11218 GCA_034780555.1 Coelogynopora nodosa
TTTGACCCCCCCCCCCCCCCCCCTAGAAGTCACTCAGTACTAAGGGGGCTCAGAAAAGATAAATAAAGACCCCTAAACTTTAGAAAATTTTGAAGAGGGAGCCAATTTAAATGAGTTGACCCCCCGTCAAAAATCCTGGCTACGCGACTGTAAATTGGATGAGAAGTAAGACACATGTGAACAACACACTGTGCGTGGTGGGCCCTTTTTCAAGTACAATTAGAAGACATCAAAAAACATGTATTCACAACATGTTTTGTGGACTTTATATATTACCAAATAAAGGAAGTTAATAAATTTTTAGCAACGTAAGTAGTGTGTTAGTAATATGTTTTCTATTGTTATAGCGGCTCTGACAGATACAGAGGCAAGATTGATCGACTCATTTGACCTCTCATGCGTGGGACATTTATTTAGCTGTTGTATGCTGGGGCTTGCTTGCTTGCTAACACGAGTCATACCGTATTTCTTTTACAGTGTCTACTGATTTTTTGTCTATGGCTCATACCAATAAATGAACGCAAATATAGTATTTTCTAAGCTTTATAATTTAATTTAGTATCATACAACGGAATAAAATCAATAATTAACTGCCATAGATTGAAATTAATATTTATGAGTAATTGAGTACAACATAGTAACACATACAGTTTAACAGAGACTAAATAACATTATGTGATTTCACATTATCACACAATCATTGTTTTTTACTGAGTGTACAAAATGCGTGTGGCATAGTCAAATAAAACGTTACAAAACAAATAATCTTAAAATCCATAATTTTATTATATTTACAGCAGTTTATATATAAACAATAGTACAAATAAGTTATGTACGCAAAAGAACCTTCTGTATAAGTTGGATCCTGATTGAATTGTTACAAACTCTTTACAGTAAGTTGTCTTTTTCATAAAGAGTTTAAAAGTTATTCTGCACGTTAACTGTCAAACATCAGCAGGTCTACTGTGGTACAATTGACATAAGTATCCATTAAAGGTTCAAATGTCAGATGGAATATTAGAGCTGTCGAATTAAGTGATCCTCCAATTATGTGCAGCGTGGAGTCAAACATTGTCCTGCTAAATTCTTAGTTCTCAGCTAGCATTTGCTCTTTGCACTGGTCAATCATGTTTCGTTGGAAGAGAATGTTATCTGTCAGAATTAAGTGATCCACTATCATCTATGTGGTCCATCATCATCTAAGGTTCTATCACTTCATTAAACTCTATTTTCTTTACTGTTTTCAGAATAAAATTATGGGGATACAATTTACTACAAGTGATATATTATTTAAATCCTTTACAAAGATTATTGGAAGTTCCCCTGAATACATTCAAAAATGGAATTTTAATATTTAAAGCAGCTCGTTCTTATTCATATTCCCTTTTTAATTTACCGTATTCTTCTAAAGTAATTTCACTTTCTGCACCTCAACTCTGGACAAAACAAATAAATATTGTCTTTTTCTAGCTTTAAATTCATTTCGGGCTAATGTTGCAACTTAAAAGTTGTGTTTAATTGCTTAGATCTTAATTTTTTAAGATAAATTAACTGTATAAATAGATTATAACCCGAGAGATACAGATATAACCCGAGAAGACTAATAACTCATAGGCAGTAACTGTAACCTTAATCCATCATTAAAGAAGATTGATCAAATAAATCATTTATAATTAGTCTTATTGTAAACACAATTGTTATCATATATTTGAAGCCATTAACTATATATATAATTCTAATGATAATAATTGCTAGGAATGATTTTTATTAATAATTAATAGTATTTACTAAATGTTATTATTCCAATGTGTTTGTTTGAAACACGTAAAGATATTAATATACATAGATATTAACATGATTAGATAATATAAACAAAATGACATTTTTTGCGACTTTCTAGATTGGCAAACTGGGGACAGAACCGCGGTGAATCTATGTTTTTCGTTTTAATCCCTAGCTCTCGGCTGCCATACATTGCCAGACATTGCCTGGTGAGTTACACTTAGAAATAACCTATAATCTCAGTTTATCAGTAATATTTCTGACAATCAAAAAAATTCCGACACATTTTTTTCCGACACATATTTTTCTATATATAGGCTCTGACGGCGGGGGGTCATGACCCCCAAAGACCCCCACTGGGCTATGCCCCTGCCCATTAAATCGATACACATAATGTATTATTAAAAATGATTTCGTAAGTTTTAAAATATAAAATTAAAAAATGTATATAAGTTATAATTTAAATCATGTTCACATAGTCAGACATAATAATGATGTCTTAAAAATGTATAACATTTAATGTATTTACGATGCAAATGTACATATTTAAAAGTACCTAAATTAACATAGAATATTAAGACTGTTCACATTATCTTAGGATTATTAGTAAGGTATATTTATTGTTAAGTACTTTAAACATTGAAGTGCACAATATGTAATTTAATGTAACAGTTCATATGGAAGGCAGATGTCATTACATTCACCAATTCAACTTTTAATTATGACATAAGTGTCTAAAATATACACATAATCTATATATATATATTTATATTTATATATAGAGCGATGACAAGCAAATATATTTTAGGCAATGACGAATTAGTTCCGCATTATATTTATATATGTAATTACAGATTTCAATATGAAAAACTTTATCAAAGTCTATCTCTAAAAGTCTAAGTGTATAATACAATACAGTAATATTTATAGTTTATGTGACACACATTCAATTTAGCACTACTATACGTCTTTTTTCATATTAAAAGTTTTCACTGTTTTATTTATTTTTTCTCCAAAATTAATTGTTATTTAAATAATAAATCATCCCCATTCAGGCACGGATCCAGGATTCAAAGATAGAGAGGGGGGAAGGCAATTTACCCTAAGAGTGCGCCAAACATTAAAATATATATTAAAAATATTTGCTAATATATACTTCTTTTGGAACGAACGGCTGTTCAGTAAAAGGATACTATTATATTCATATAAATGTTAAATTTCACAGTTTGATTTTAATGTTGTACTTATTGTATACTGTACAATAAATGTTATATTTACTTACATGGTTAGTTAGATATATATTTTATATCTCAGAATGTTCTTTCATGTATTTGAGAAAGTTCTTTCGTGATACTGTTTTGTCATATAAAACGTACAAGTTGAATAATATTAAATAATTAATTTTTTTAAATGTCATTTCATAGAAAAATAATTAATAAACGTTCTGATAAATAAAATAATTTTATAAATGTCTATAATTTCTATATTGTTGCATATATCGAATTGAATGAAAATATGAAAAGCCAGTCCAATGTTAAAGTTGGTATGTTACATAATCTTCAGAGTTCAAGATAAACAATATGCAGTTATAAAATGTATTTATGACATCAGAAAATTAAAGAATATTTTATTTTATTAACAGATGCGCCTTATCTATTTTTTCAATATGTTTAATAAAGTTCTACCTTTTCTGATGAATCCGGATTGAACCACTTTTTGGCAACTAACAACACCAGTAAATCCTTATCATGACCGGCATGGGAAACCCAGCTAAATGGATTGTTTTCCTCAGAACAAAGATTATGCAGCTTTCTCAGATTTGTAACCGCTTGTTGAAAGAGATTTTTCAATTCCATTTCGCTCATTTCCTTTCGCAAATAACGAATTAACTGCGTGAAAGGACAGCTAGGCGACAGGCGTTTGTGCTCCTCAAAGGGTTCTTCATCCTCATTCCAATCTGTCAAGTTAGTTTTGCAGGCAAAGCATCGGACGGTATCACTGTGTCCGGTGTAAAACATCCCAGCTTGGGCTATTTTACCTTGGCATGGTTTGTTTGGAGGCCAACAATCATCAACATCAAGACTAAAACTACCAAGTCGCTTTTCGTATAAAAACATGTCTCCATTTTCAGAGGTACAGTGCAGCTGAATAAGAAACAATAAAATTATGTAGTAGTTTTTTGGCTCACTTATACTAATTAATTTTTCAGTGATTTCTATGTCGGATCCAAGAGCAGAGTAAAATACAGATGTTGCAACTCTCAGAACGGTGCTCATCATAGAGTAAGCTTTCGTCGTAATATTTTCATTTTAGTAGGTAGACTTTCTGCTATAAAGTCCTCAATTTAAGACGCAGTAGCTAAGAATAATCTTATGACTGTTTTATACGTACTTTTACAATTAGTTAAATATATAGTTGACGTATGTACATATGAATATATATACATACAAAACATAATACATTAAAAAATCCGAAAAATTGAAAACAGTATTATTACAATTTAATATTTGTATTAATTCTTTAGTGTGTTTGAAATCCGTGCAAGATAAAATAACTAACTGAATCTACGTTTAATCTATGTACCTAACTTTCTTGTACTCTAATTATTTAATTTACCAAATACTCTATTTTGAATATTAGAAGTAAAGTGCTGTATGTGCGTATGTACTTTAACTTAATTTTGTATTATATAGGTTTTTTAGATTTTGTATAGTCGAATTAGGTAGAGCAAATCTGAAAATTAGCACACACACTCAGTAAACGTGCCTGAATAAAATATCCAAAATCCGCAACAATTGGCTTTGGGGAAATGGTTATTATTTTTTTAAATTTAGAAAAATAGTATTTATACTATTTTTCTAAATTGAAAAATATATATTTTTAAAAATTAAAAAAAACAAATCAAACAAAATCAGTGTCAAAGTCAATTGCAATTGTGTTGTGACACGATTCACCTCTGATTCGCCTTTGACGAATATTAGTCACCTAAGTGGGATGGAAAAGTTGATGACAAATGGACAAATATATCTATTCTGTCACATTTACGAGAACGAAATAAACATCCTGTACATATTTATAGTCTAAAGTGTGTTCTATTTATATATAGTAATCTAATATTAAATAGTTATAAAAAATAATTAGTAATTAGTTATAGTAATTACAGAATTATTTAGGTATTGCGATATATTTTATATTTTAGCTTAATGGTTAGCTGAGCATAATATTTTTTTTTGATTGTTTAGGATTAATCAGAGGACCGTACAGATCAATTTTTCAAGGGCCTATATTTCCAAAAATACTAAAAAAATTCTAGAAATAAGTACCAAATTTAATTTTTTTATCATACAAAAGGGGGCGCTGGTTCAGCAAAAGGGCGCCGAGTCCAGAATTACTGGGGGTGGGGGCGGCGCCGTCTTTTTAGCCACCCTGGTTCCGCCACTGCATGACCAGTTTTATCCAAGAGGGGTCGTTTCAGGATTTTTGGCGCCTCACCCATTTCACACCTTGTACAATTATTTATTACAATAATAAAACAAAAAACTAAAGGATAATTTGTGTTTATGCAAAATAATATTAAATTAATATTTGGTACAGTTTAGCGTCCGGTATACAGGGTGTGCAAAAAGCGACTGAAATTTATTTATTAACATGTAATCTCTATAATAAATCATTCTGAACAATTTATAACAAACAATACCATTTATTCATTAAAAAAATGATTTTTTTTCAAAATAATTCGTTTTACAAAAAGTATTAGTACAAATTTGGAATTTCCTAATACTAAAAATAGCTTATTTGGAAATCCCTACAATTATCACACAGCGTAATAATAATAATACATTTATTTTAAAAGAGAACAGTAATCAAACAAATGTTTGGATAGTTTAGCGTCCAGTATACAGAGTGTGTAAAAAGTTACTAGATTTATTTATTAAGATGTAATTTATATTATAAATCATTCTAAACAATTCATGACAGACAAAAATATTTAATCCAATTTAAACAATTAAAAATATTTCGTTTTACAAAAGTATTAGCACAAATTTGGAATTTCCTAATACTAAAAATAGCTTATTTGGAAATCCCTACAATTATTACACAGCGTAATAATAATAATAATATTAATTCATTTAATTTAAAACAAAACGATAAACAAACAGATAATATTGGTTACAGGTTTGAAAAGGAAACCGGGGGTTATAAATGATACCTAATCTGGTTATCGAGATTACTTAAAATGAAAGCAATAATTATAATTGTTAAATAATGAAATCATTAATTATGGAAAGTTAAAATTGTGATTCAAAAACTTAGACGAAATGGCTTAGATAGACTAAAACGGCCCATATCGGTTATTTTCACCAAAAGTAAACAATTCCTATAACAACCCATTAAAACTACAACATACAATTCATCCCTACATCACAATTCGAGGGAGCTGTAATAATCCACACATTTCCATAATGTCTATCAAATCCATGATTTATATATTGAATAACTAACTCATTAAATATAGCTCTGGGCATTTATCCTGTTATTTCATCTTTATGATAATCTAGAGAATATCATTATATATAGTGTCTTATCTATTATTTATTAAGGTGAGGGCATATTAATTTTTATTTTTAAAACAAACCTTGACATAGCAAAATAAGATTTTTATTGTATTTTTTTCAAAGTTGCTTTTTATGTAATTTTAAGGGGTTCGCAAACATTTGTAAAAAGCTGTAGTTCACCTTACCAAAAAAATATAATAATTATATTTATATATAATATATTTCCATATCTGACAGTCTTGAATATAATTTTTGTAAATATTGTATATAATAATTGTGGGACATAAAAACAGTTTTTTTTCTTTAAAAATCCAAATAGATAATATTAAATATTGATTTAAAATGATTAATGGCTGTTTATCTTAAAATGTGTATTTTACACACTTTACTGCTTTTTTGAAAAAAAACTGTTCTACTAGATGAAAGCTTGAAATTTTTACCAAATGAAATAGTAGTGGTTGTGAAGAGAGTTTGAACTAGAATTTTCATATTTGCTTTTATAATTTATCTTTTGTGCAGCAATGTTACTGTAAATTACTGTAAAGCAATTTAACTGTATATAATGCTTCATTATAAGGGGTATTTTATAAAATATTGTAAAAAATCATAAAAAAATTATTAAAAAATATTATTCTAGTTCAACAGACTCATAAAAAAGGTTATAACAACTTACTGAAGATTTTAAGCTAATCTGTTGAACAGTTATTTCAAAAAAGGTACATAAAGTTTAGGCATTTAGATAGAAAGGTACTGCTCCCCTTAAAACCTCATCCAAATATGGTAAAACGTTAATTCGATAAACACTATAAATTTCATATTGTGCATGAAATCTTATCAGGTCTAAAGCTATTTCGACTGGACTAAAGGCCCGTATTGTGGTACTCCAATAAGGTTTGCTCACCTGACCTTGTCGTCAATAAAAAAATATGTTGACTTCAAACAGGACTTGATTTATTTATTGACACATGGCAATTTATTACATAAACAAACGGACTCAAGAATAAGTAGCATATAATTTGATAAAGCGGCTATTCAAATTATCTATAAATAGATGCTGACATATTCATCAAAACCATGTATACCGAGTATGAAATAACTGGCCATTATAGTCATGACATGCACAGAAACTGGTATTACATTCACGAAAGAAACATCTTGTTTCAGGTCCTTATCTAGACAACAGTGATTATTTGTGCACAATTCCCAGTTATCGCTTAATGTAAATATCTGTTATAATACAACTATAATTATAGCGCTTAGATGATTTACTAATTAGCTTAAAAGTAGATATTTTTACCTTTGCTTCTTTTTCTTCTTCTTCTTCTACACTCTGTATGTAGTAACAATTTCAGTTTTCAATACTATATGTATAGCTACACTTTTCTATTGATTAATTTTACACATTTTTACACATTTATACATTTTACACTTATTTAAAAAAAATAAAACTATGTTTTAAAAAAGTTTAAATAAAATTACTAGACGTACTTGCACTGTCCCGACTTTATTCAGTTTTGAAAACTAATTGTTTTTTAATATTCCATTTCATATTTGGCAGAAAGCATTTTTAATTTAGATGAATTAAAAATTTAATATATATTTTAAAACTACAAAAAATCCCAAATTAATTGCAAAAACATAATCAAATTCTAACTAACTATATATATATATCAAGATTCAATAAAATATGTAGAAATATATATAAACTATATGTGGTATTTATGAGGGCTTAACATGGACGTGCGTTTAATATATATATATATTTTTTTTTTCGTTTTCCAGAATATAAATTTAATTTTTGAAACGTCCTTATTTCAAATTATAGTAAACATTCTTTTGATTATTTCAAACAAAAGAAAATAATTTCTCTTTATAGATTTGAAGGAAACATGACTGTTAGAACGAAGTGGTAAAATAAGTTTAGAAAAATGATTAAATTGCTTAAAATTGGGACCTCCGCGTTTGACTATAAGCATTAAATAGCATCTATGGAATATTTGTTTCTGTATTATTTGAAATCTTAAACTAAGTTTATTTTAAATATAAAAATGATTATTCCGTATGGAATTAAGATTCCTTTTAATGATAATATAACAAAACTACTATAGCTAAATATTTGAACAATGAACAGTTAAGAAAAGGTTAACTGAAAGCTTTTTGTTGAAATAAATATCTTATCAATTGTAATTTAACATTCAGCCCATGACGAATAATATGACTTAAATTACTTTTAAATGTATTTTACAAATGTTATACGTAATTTTTTTCTTTTGTTTTTTTGTATTTTTTACATTTAAATAAAAAGCGCAGTTTTCTAGAGACTTGTCCTCATACTCAACCGTTCATTATTGTTGTTAGTTGTATAGAAAGGAGGATTAATAGAGACAAAGACATTTTTTTCTCAATAATTGTTCTATGAAATGACATATTTGAAAAAAAATAATACGGGAAAGTCTATTTTAATTAATGAACCCTTTTCAAATTATTTTTCTTATTTTTCTTCGACTTGTGATTTTCAGTTATAAATTGTTCTACTCGATGAATTTAAAGTAATGTAAATATATATATATATATTAATAAAAAAATAAAAACACGGGAAAGTCAATTTTAATTAATGTACCCCTTTTAAATTAATTTATGTTTCTTATGTTTATTTGACTTATGATTTTCAGTCATATATTTTTATGTTCAATGCATTTGAAGAAATATATACATATATATGAATGTTTTTATAGGAATGCATTTATCCATATGCTGTAGGAAAATGTGTGCTAATAATTAATGTATCTGGTTATATTTCGAAGTATAGTTTGTATATTATTATGGTTTCAATTACATATTCAATTTTATATTACACATGTTTCAATTTACTTTTCTATGGTAAACGATGATCACATCAACAAATTATCGTTCTTATAATATTTTACATTACATACCTACCCTATATTTCACCTTCAGTATATTTTATGTGACTCAAGATCATAATTACATATTCGAAGATACGCTTGATTCATCTTACAATAGATAGTTTTGAACTTTGTGATTGATTGCAGATTGCAGATAGAAAGATTATACTCTGCGTGTTTATTAAAACTGAATAATATATCTAAAAAATAAAATGATTGGGACCGTTTTTTCTAATAATGTCATTATTTCAGCCGCATAAGTAATAGATCTATATGTTTCAAGGTGAATCAGAACTATTACACTATTTTGCAGTATGTCACGTGTCACATCGATTATTGAGATCAAGTACTTCTGATAATTCAATCACTCTAAAACTTGGCATACTTAGTATATGAAAATGAACGGCAATTAACATGAATATATGTTGTTGGAGGTCAGGATAAAAATTATAATTTGTTAACATACTTAGTTGGTACTGTTCCGATCAACATAAAAGGCCATTATTTGTTTTCTTCATTTATTTAAAGCTTAAATGTATATTCTGCCCAAATAATAATTAATTCTAATTTAATTTTAAATCTAAATTGGTCCCAACATTGTTTATTCTCGATTTTTATTATTTGTTATAGAATGGCCAAAGAATGAACAAATATATTTTTTTAACTTAACTTATTTAGAGTATAATTTATGTCAATTATATCAATATATCAATATATCAATAATATATCAATATATATCAATTTATATCAACTAATTTATTAACAAATCAGAAAAAGAAAAAATATTTTAAAATGTCAATTTTAATCTTATATTGTTTCATTATGTTCTTCTGATAAATATAATTTTTTTACTCATTTATCTTATGCTACTTAGGTGTAGTATATAACAACAAATTCCTATATTGATAAATGCAAATATAAAGACTATAATAACCGTATTGAGCTATAGTGTTACTGTAATAATCATTTATATAATATATATATGCAAGTAGAATTTCCCATTCGGCGCTACGATAATGTAATGTATAGATGAATTTTGATAGACACAGAAGTTCGCTTTTTAGAATTAAGTTTTATTCATCTGTGGCCTGGTTATAAGCATTATGTGCAATTTCGTAACTGCGGTGAAGGGCTCATATTACAAGTTAGACATGGTACAAGTCACCTACAGGTGAGGGTGTGGCCTAGTGATAAGTGGGTTCGATCACAGTTCGCTGGGTGGCATGTTCGATTCCTACTCTGTACTGATTAGGGGGGAAATATCCGAAACCGATCTGCAGATGGATTTACCTGTCGATTACTGTGTCTATCAAAATTAATCTATATAATATATATTACTTATGAGATCTAGAAAGAAATATAAAAATTTCTGAAATATTTTGTAATAGCCAACAAAAATAAAAGTCTTATTTTTTAACACATAGTTACATTTCTGCATCTCCGAATAAAGACAATTTCTGAACAATACGTTATTATTTTAAGAAATTAAAAACATTTATTATAATTAAATAATTTTGAAATATTCGATAAATATGTGTTACCAATACAACGTTAAATTCAGATAAATTATGCTACCAATATTCAAACAAAAATAATTATTAATTTAATTTAATTACATAACATTTTATAATTTAAAAAAAGTGTTTTGAATTCTGTAGTAATTATTTCATTTATGCACTTATACTAAATAACAATTAATGTTTATATAATTTGCTTAAAGCGGTTACGATTAATATTTTTTGACAATAATTGCTTATATTTAGGGATACAAATGATAGATTATGAGTTATATCTAATAATATAACCAAAAAAAAGTTGATTCGTTTCTTGAACAAAAATTACACTTAATTAAAAAATAAAATTTCAAACTTATTAATTTAATTACTTAAATTCAGTAGCGCACCCAGAGGGGGGTACAGGGGGTACGTACCCCCCTGAAATTTTCAGAGGGCCCTCTACGTTATGGGAGGGCCC
>JAUZND010005417.1:0-11216 GCA_034780555.1 Coelogynopora nodosa
CACCAATACGGATACAGTGTCTAGGTTTGTTTGCGCCAAACCTGTTTAGTAGTCTTGCTTTGTTATACAACAAATATATAAAATTCGTTTTATATTAATAATTATTTATTTAATTAAATATTATATTAGGTTTGAATTATATTTATTCAACAAGGAATCTCACCATGAATATCACGAGGAAGTTGTTGTCTTACTTTCAAAACCTGAACGGTACAGAGTGTTTCCAGTGCAGAAGAATATGCTATTTGAGGCAAATAATCCTGACTTTCTTCGTCATAATTCTTGCCGCAAGTTCCTCCCATATTTAAATATAATAATGTCGTTAATAAACGTTTGAGTTAAAATGGAGATGTTACTCCGCAACAAATGATTCAAATGTCAGTTCTGTACACAAACTGAATAGTGAAGTGTACACAAAGTGAAGAGACCCAAAACTATTCTATAGTGATACATATTGATTCAACAATCACACATTTTCTTTGTGCAAGTAAAGTTGAAATAGTAGCATAAACAGTTCAAATATACTTAATTAAAAATTATTTAAGCATTGTGTCACAGAAAGCTCAAGAGTGTAACATAAATCGAAGCTTGACATTTATATTTAGCATATTATAATAAGAACTATGCAATTAGCATTTGTTAAAAAACATTGCAACCATTTTTGAATATGATTACATTTAAAAAGCATAAATAATAATATTACAAATAAATTAATGTTACGTTTTAGCTTCATTATTTTATCTACATAATTATTAATTGAATTACTGTATATTAATTATACAAAAACAACATAAAATTATAAATGTTAAATCTATCAGTTTTGTGAACAAAAATAATTGCTGTCGGTATTTTCCCTTCAGGTTATTTTACTAAGAATTAACACTAATGATTTGATAATTTTTATTAATAAAATGAAAAAATATTATTAATTAAACAAATATTTATAATTCAGTAATCAAGATGCATGTTTATTATTCAATTGTTTTTAAAAATGTTTGGCTTAAAGGTAAAAAAAAAAGGTAATTTCATTTTATCCACAGCTCAGACAATAAATAATTAATATTTTTATTAACCTTTTTAAAACTTTGCATGCTTAATTTAATTTATTTTAAAATATTAAATTAAGTTAAATGCAAATATGCAAAATAATAAACATTATAGTATATGGATATCATTATCATTTTTTTCCATATATAAAAAATATATTTAGTACTAAAATAAATATTTTTCTATTCATTTTATATGGGATATTCAGTATATGGGAATCATAAAACTGTATTCAGTTATTATTTTTGTATTTTGAAAAGATGAATTGTTTCATTGTATTTTGGAAAACAATAGTTAACTATTATTTCAACTGTGCAATCTTGATCAAATGTTAAGAAATTAGTTTTCTAATTAGTAATAAATGAAATGTTACTGTATATTCCCTGGCTTGGTGAGTTTATGAAAAGATGCACCTCATTGTTTGACATTTTACAACATCCAGCAAATTCTATTCAATCCTAAAATCCGTTCATCATATTAAAAAAGTAAAATGTTAACTATAAATATTCATCTAAACAGAATTCATTTATACCTCAGTTATTTAATTATTGGAGATATGCTTAACTATGTAGGTAACAATAGGTACGTTTAACTAGTTTCATAATAGATGGAATTTACTAGTATACAATAGATGTAACATAAATATAAGTGATGCACATGCATATGTCAGTAATACTGTTGTATGTATATATGCACTATGTGTATCACTACTAATTGCACATTAATTCAAATTGTATGTCTCTAATTAATTTGTAAGTCACAGTTTAACTTTTCGTACTTGACTTAATCTGATTTTTTATTTAAATTAACATGATTGGTCTTTGTATGACTGCATCACTCCATATCAGTAAAAAATAATAACTGTACTTGATAATAAGTAAGCACTAAGCGCAGAGCCTGTACAAACAGCAGAGAGACAGAGCACTACCGGTTTCGAGCTATTCAGCTCTCATCAGGTACCTTAGTCCCCCTACTGAAGACTGGATTGCAAGTAGTGCTTATTAAAATCACAAACAAATAGTCAAAAAAAGCAATTTGAATAGTAAAACATCAGTTGTAGTATTTCGAAGATATTCACCAACAAAAACCACATGATGTGAATAATAATAAGTAAGAACTAAGTGGAGAGCCTATACAAATGATTGATTACTACCATCAATATATCTCCCATCACTTTCTAATTGTCAGTGATTAATGTTAATGAAGTAGTCAAGGAACACGATGAAAAATACCAAATGTTCTTACTAAGAGATGTGTCTTAATTTGTTGACATAGGAAAAGCTACAGTCTTCAAAATGATTAAACTTTTTAAGAATGTGTTGAAGCTTTCAACATTTGCAAAAGTAAGAATTAATTAAGTCGCATTGAAGCTCAGTGACTCCGTGCTAATTTCTGGGTAATGTTATGAAATCTGTAAAATTTTCCTTTACTCGTCCATAGATTCTCTTGATTTTGGTTGATACATATTTCAATGTAAGCTGGTACCGCAATATTATCTAGTCAAACAATTTTTTTGTAATCAATTTATCTCAGATCAATTCCTTGGAAGCAGTGTTGCGTAGAACAGCCCGATTTTTTATAGGAAACTATAGACAAACAAGTGGAGTGTTAGCCATAATTTCCAATCTCAAATGGGACAGTTTATGAGATAGCGTTTCTGGATGACTATTCTGTACAACATTGTAAACGAAAAAATAGCTATTCCAAGAGATGAATATCTTCACCATATCAAACCTCAAGAATTCATAGTCTAGTCAAAGATTCTGTATTCCTTGTGCAAGAACGTCAACTTACCAACAATCATTCTTTCCCCGCAACATTAAACATTATAATGTTCTACCAGCGGAATTAGTGGAGCTCGATACATTTAAAAAATGTACTTCAAAATTATGCAGCCGACAATGGAAGAAATTCTCCTGTTCAGTAATGGAAGAAGAATAAGAACTGACTGCTCCTGTTGAAACAATATTAATCGTATTATCTCCTCATGTAAACTTGTAATACACAAACTGTTCTTGTAAAAAATGACACTCGTTTGTACTTAACTCTGTAAATCTAAAGATAAAAGATAAATCTAAATATGTGAATCCTAAAAATATATATTTTTTTAAATAGTACCTACATCATAAATGGAAATTTCTGGCATTATCGTGTGGCGTGCCAAACGAACCCATTTAGTATCGATAAATCTCGACTAGCACTGCTGCTAGTCCACGGGTAGGCTCGAACCTGTTCCGAATAAACACCCTCGGCAAACTCACGTTTTGTTTATTGTTGTACATATATATAAAATATTATACATCTGTTATTTTGATTAACAACTTATATTTTATCTATAAAAAACTATGTTTTTAGATTTAATTTTTATTACTGCTTAAATGATATTCTAAAGAGTCATTTTAACAACAAATGTATTATATCATTCTTAAATTCTATTAAAGGTAGATGATGACGTCATCATAACGAATAATAAAAAAATTTAACTAGTTAGTGAGTGTCTTCCCGCAGATTTAAATTTAATGTATCAAGTTACATAGAAAACTATTGGAAAATTTTTATATTTCTTTTGTAATAAAGCGTTTTATAAATTTTAAAATAAAAAATTTTAAAAATTTAAAAATAAAGTTACAAAATTGATGACGATAGAAAAACGATAATAAGATAGATAGTGGCCTCCAAAGGATTTAAAATCATCGCATCAAATTACATAATAAATAATCTATAAAAAACTAAATATATATTCCAAAACAGTATTAGAAAAGTCACGATCATATAATATTTCCCTCTCTACCTTTATATTGATATTGAAAAAAATATATTTATCGTTGAATATTTTTAAATTTAATGTTAGCCAAATTTAACACATCAATATTAAATTTTAACCATTAAAATATTTTTCTCATAGTAAAATTATTGGAATTTAGGGCTTAGAGTTATTTCAAATATTATAGCTTTTAGATAGTATTTGTGTCGAATAATTTAAATGTATTTTTTCAGTGTTCCACTTCTTTTCTACCAGGCTATAATAATACCTCTTAGTTGGCACAAAATTATACACATACTATATCAAAATTACTTTCCTCGTTTACTATATCGTGTAAAAAGAGTTTTTAATATTAATTATGTAACGTTTATTATGTATGTAGTATTTCACAGTAGCATAAAATCGTTAACGCTAATTAAATTGCTAATTGAACGCTAATTAATGATTGATTTGACAATGATGGAAATAACTTCAATGTTGGTTAATATCATAATAAATAAAACGGACTATTAAACTTTAAATAAAAATTTTCGTACATGAATATTTTTAAAGATATGTTTTCACGTATTAGTTTCTTTCTTTTTAATATTATACTAGAGTAATTACGCCACATTTATTTACACAATTTCATATAATGTATATTTACTTTTCATTTAGACTCAGTCTCATTGGTTCTGAGTTTCATTGAGATTCACTCTGTCGCATTCAATATAAAATATTTTCCTGTCTTTGAAATTATTTTAGTTAAATCTTAAATGTTAAACCCACAGAAATCTTAAAATTTAATCCCTTAAAATATTGAAAATGTTAATAAGATATTATATAAATCTTTAAACTACTAAAATTAACTAATGGAACCCCTAAATCTAAAATAAAAAATTAGCAAGTTTAACTCATTATTTTCTAAATAATTTTCATTATTTTCTATTGCTTAATCCACTAAAATATTAAAACTTTAAAATTTAAACACCCAGTATCCTAATATCTTCAAATCATACGATGCTAAAATCTTAATATTTTAAATGATTGCTCTTAATATGACTCTTGGAATCACTAGAAGTATGGGAGATAGGAAGAAATAGAAGAGGAACAAATTATAATGAGTATGAGTCACACTGCATTTTTATCAAATATAAGCTAGTTCACCTTCTCTGTTAGATGCGGTTATTTTTTGGAATATAAAATATGTCTTTCTAACAACAAATATTAGGTTTTAGAATCTTAATTGGTTACTCTTAAAGCAAATATCCAAAATAGGAAAATGATACTACATTGTAGATGAGATTGAGTAAACAGTAAAGACCTATATGTAGCATATGCCTAAACAATACAAGTAGTATAGGAAGGGTCGATTCTTGCTCGATGCTTTACATTTTGACCTTTGACCCCTCTATCACCCCTAATTATTTTTTTACGATCGGGATCATTGTGTATCATACATTAAGTGAATTCTTTTAATTCTTTCATTGGTTATAACTTTTTAGGGTATAGTAACCTACGACAACCAAAGTTGGTATGATGACTCACAGATATAAGATACATATTTTTATACTACTTACAAATATTTGTAAGTAGTAGTTAAACCTAACGTTTTTAATTAGTGTATAAATATTGTGTCTTTAATTATAACTATTTTTTTTAGACCATTTTTTAATTTTTGACGAAACTGACGTCACATTCGTGAAGTAACTTTTGTTTTTAGCCTATAACTTTTAATGTTTACAACTTATGAAAAACCAAACTTGGTTTGATGATTCACCAACATAAGGCAAATCGTTTATACTACTTACATATTTTGCAAGTAGTATAAAATTTAAAATAATAAAATTGATTTCAATTACATCATCATAAATATATTTTTTATATAGTAAAATTATATTAAATGGATAGACCTTCTGAACAGCTATTTGTCAGTAGCAATTTTTTGAAAATCGGTTGAAATTTGATGGAGTTAGTGATTTGCAGCTGTTTAAATCAATTTTTTTATTTCTTATATACAAAAAATGATAATAAATAGATGGACTTTTGCAATAGCTATGCGCCAGTGCCAATTTTTAGGAAATCGGTTGAAATTCGACGAAGTTAAAAATGTTTTTAGTTATTATTTATAAATGTAATATTAAAACAAAAATTGTAAAACTCTTTATTAAAACACTTTTTATTTGTTATATGGTAGAATGAAATTAAATAGATAGACAGTTGTAATAGGTATGAGTCCGTGCCAACTTTTCTGATAATTGGTTGAAATTTGACAGAGTTAAAACAAAATTCCAATTATTTTATAAAATTAGAATTTAATTATAGTCACTTTTGTGTTTAGCCTATAACTTTTGATGTTTATAACTTATAACGACCAAATTTAGTACGATGACTCCCCATCATAACACAAATTATTTATACTACTTAATATTTTTTTTGTTAGTAGTATAACGTTTTCAAATTTTAATATTGATTGTTATCATTGCGATGCAAGGTAATTGTTAAAGTGAAACATATCAGTAAGAAAGATACACAGTCGTACTTCATTATATAAAGTTTTAAATGAAAGTGTACTTTAATATAATGGAACAATTTTATTATTAGATGTTTTAATATAATCATTATTATTACCAACATCACTAAGTGAAATATTAATTGAGTCCAATGTATCACGCACTGTTGTCAAAAATATACCAAAATAGTTTGATACTCTTTCGCAGAGCTGAATTATAGGTGATAAAAGGAGTATCTTCTTTAATTTTTTAGACCTCTTCTTCAATTCTTCCCATTGCTTCGTCATTTGTCATATAATTGAATACTTCAATATCATTCATCATTTTGTTTTGTACTTTGTGTTTCAATTTTTTCTGTACATTTTTCTGTATATCCTCCAGAATTGTAATGAGAAGCATCGACAGTTTCTCTTCCTCCTCATCCACCAGCATATCCTCCATTGATTTTATTGATGTTTCCTCCTCATCGTCAAACCGAATTGATTCCTTGTCTGTCACTAATTGATTTAAGTTTAATTTCTTGTTCAATACCTTGTCTTGATTGATATCCATGCAATATGGCAAATTTAGGAATTTCATTTCGTCAGTATCTGTGGAGAATTAATGGTACTAGAGTCGACAGTAACAACAATAAATTCTTGATCGAAGTAAGCTATCGTGCGTTAAACAGTACCTTGTGTCCATGCAGTAAGTGTGCAGGAATTTGAACAATAGCCTTTTGCATATAGTAGGACAATTATTATACATGATTAAAACTTGACCAGACATTGGTTATGTTTATCAAATGTCTAGTTGGTTGTATTTATGGTATATGTTTTGGATTATATTACCTATTTAGGAGTTATCTATTCTATATTTTCTCATACATTGCATTGCCTGTTTCGTACTATATTGTCTTAATTGTTTCCAATCGGTCATACAAATGAATTTTCACCAAATTGTAATGAAATTTAATCATTGGGTGTGTTTTTATTATTATTATAATATATGCTATATGTTTTACATGTTATGCACATTTTGTTTTATAATGTTCTTTCGTGGTACTATTTGGTAATACAAAAGTATAATTTGAATAATAATTCAAATGTTATATATTAATATGTCGTTTTGAACAACAAATTTATTATTCTCATAAATAACATAGTTTTTTTAGATTCTAGATGATCTCTTACATTGTCTGTTTCATTCTATATTGTCTTAATTAATCCCGATTGGTCATATCAGTGAATTTTCACCAAATTATAAAATCATTAAATAAATTCCATAAATTTGAATAATTGAAGCACGCATGATTAATGAGATAGAATTCCATTTATGATTATAATTATTTCAAATGCAGCAGTAGGAAAGTAACCATAAAAATGTAACTGTCAACGCCATCATCATCATGGATCCATTCACGTTCTGGCACTATAGTAGCCGGCATCAGGCAGATAGATTGTAGCGCCACCCATTTATTTGTATTCTTTCCCAAGCATATACTGGCATCCTTCGTTCACCATCATCAACTTGAACAATTGAAATTGCTTAAAAATTACACACTTACAATATATTTGTTGTATTCTGAGATTAACAGAAGTGTTGTTTATTTTAGTATTTCGACCCTCAGGCACTCCGAGGAAGTGTGATAATGCTTTGTCGGTATGCTTTGATTGTACTGTTATTTCATTCACTGTTGGAAAAGTAAATATAGCCAAGTCCTTTGAACGTTGTATTAATGAATTCCACTCTTCTTCTTCTATCTATTGAAAAACAGTATATTAGTCTATGTAGGGAATTCATTTCATCCCCATCAATACGCAATACCCTGCTCATCACTGTCCATATTTGCTTTGTGTGTCTTCCGTCAAAGTGTTTGTCAAGTCCGCAGTATCCGTCACGATTGTAGACGTCTGGTGAGTAAAATTATACAATAAAATTGTAGGACCGGAGGGAGGAGGGAGCGATTGCAAATACAACAGTTCGTGTCAATGTTTGGAAACAGAATGTAATTTAGCTGTAAAAGCTTCTCTATTTATACTTGGGTTGGGGTGATCAATCTGTAAATAGAAAAATCAATCTAAGTGAACTAGACTTGGTCAGAATCCTCTTATGGTGGTCAGTCATCACACCAAGTTTTGTTGTTATAAGATGTAAACATAAAAAATGATTGGCTAAAAACAAAAGTGACTAAAATTTAAATATTTATTTATAGAATAAATAAAAACGTAATTTTTGTTAACTCGGACAATTTTTTTTATTAAATGGCACTGACTATTAGCTATTACAAAGGTCATTTAATTTAATTTTACTATAAATTTGTAAGTAATTAAAGAAATATAGAATACAAAAAAATTATTTTATGTATTGGCAAATTTTTGTTTAAAACTTTACCAGGCCACAAATATACTGAGATACAACACAGTGTGCAGCACAATACAATACTGAGTAACATAAAAAAGATGGAAGAGGGAAATTCGGGATTGCCAATGAGGGGTGTACAAAGGGAGAGAGATGGATACATCAAAATAAATCAAAACCAAATAGAAAACACAGGGAACCACATTGTATAATGATTATTTGGAAAGAAGAGGGACAGTAAATAAATAAGACACATGTAGATAAACCAACGAAGACAATTTATTCTTAAACGCGATAAAAGTTAACCCGCATGCAAGATGTTAATAGTAGGTTTGAACTTATGAATCCATGTTATCTCGGCTGCTTTTCTCTAAAAACTGTTTGGGAAATTGGCGGCGAGTATATTGAGTGACAAAGCGGTTTTGTTCGTTTAGGTGTTCGTTGTATCTTGATTGGTACGTTCTGTGTGTTTCTTCTATATAGATTTAGTGGCACAATTTGCAAGTGATTTCATTTTCATTTTATTTCGTTTTAGTTACCAAAGTGTCTAAAAATGGAATGTTGTTTGATCAATGACAATCTTTGATTAACGCTGACAACTTAGCGAAACTACCCCATCACAACATACATACACCCTCTCTCCACTTTGAAAAAATTTACAAAGGTTCTCCTTCGCGCTCTCTATCCATGATCATGGCTAAAGGACTCAAACATCTTCCTAAATAAATTCCTACCCAATTACAAGACACAAGCACCTCCATCCAGGATATATCCACTCTTCCAGTTGACCGCACAATCAACCACATTGGCTCATTGGATGTCCAAAACCTCTATGGCTCCATACCTCTCAGCGGCAATAACAACATATTCCAAGTGACCCAACATTTTTTCTAAGAACACAAACATATGACTTTCTTGTCGAATTTTATCGGACCATATTCTTATCAATGGAAAGTGCTATATCCAATTACACGGTTTTTTGCTTTTGGTAATACACTTTTACCTATTATTGCCATAATTTTTATGAATTTCGTAGAAACACAAATCCTCTCGTCACACCCCGAACATTTTACAATTTGGAAACGCTACATAGATTACATTTTTCTGGTGACTGTTTCGCCCATTGATGGTATCAGCCAGTGACATAGCTGAAGAAATTATATTACCGTTAAATATCCTAAAGACTACACCATGCGTTTTTGGACACTTTGGTAACCAAAACGGACAATTGTTTTCAAAAAAATTTGTAAACCAAACATATTCACATCTTTCACTTTTTGACGTAGAACAGTTTCGCATCTCTACAAAGGAATATATCGCTCATCAAATCAGTAGCTCGCAGACTAACAAAGATTTGTATCAACCTAGAAAACATAGCACAATCATGGAAAGTCACAAGAAAACGATTTGTAAACAACGGCTACCATGTTTCTGTCGTCAACATACACCTGGACACAAACCAAATCAACAACATGACAATAATCGTAGTTTACTGTTAGCTTCCATATTTAGGTGAACAAACGTCTAACAAATTCTGATCTGTTTTCAAAAATTCCAAGCTCTCTGTTAGAATATAACCAAATTTCAACACAGAACCTCCATTAAATATTTCTCTTATACCCCCACAACTATTTTGTACAGTAAGCGCTGCATTTGTGGAAATAAAAACTTGTGCTAGAGGAACAATATCGTCTATTGCATCACTTTCCAATTGTGCCATTCCATCTATATAGGGTAAACACACAGCACGCTTCAATCAAGATACAACGAACATCTTTAATATATGATAAAAGTAATGTCTACTTACACATGCCACACAAATCAAAGCCAAACAAAACCAATTTGTCAGTCAAAGTACTCGCCGCCAATTTCCCAAACAGTTTGCAGAGAAAAGCAGCCGAGAAAACATGGATTCATAAGCTCAAACCTACTATTAACATCATGCATGCGGGTTAACTTTTATCGTATTTAAGAATAAATTGTCTTCGTTCGTTTATCTACATGTGTCTTACTTATTTTCTGTCTCTCTTCCTTCCATATAATTCTATGACGGTTAAAAGAGTTAAATTGAAAAGTGATGAAATTGAGAGTTTTGTACATGTACACTCAGTTGGTAAACATCTTACAAGTTAGATATGTACTTCTCAGTTGGTAAACATGTACATATTGTCAACATGTACATATCGTCAACATGTACTTATGGTCAACATGTACATATCGTCAACATGTACATATCGTCAACATGTACATATCGTCAACATGTACATATGGTCAACATGTACATATCGTCAACATGTACATATTGTCAACATGTACTTATGTTCAACATGTACATATCGTCAACTTGTACATATCGTCAACATGTACATATGATCAACATGTACTTATGTTCAACATGTACATACATATGGTCATTTTGTACATATCGTCAACATGTACATATCGTCAACTTGTACATATTGTCAACATGTACATATGGTCAACATGTACATATGGTCAACATGTACTTATGTTCAACATGTACATACATATGGTCATTTTGTACATATCGTCAACATGTACATATCGTCAAC
>JAUZND010005418.1:0-11216 GCA_034780555.1 Coelogynopora nodosa
GTGTGTTTTTGTGTTTTTATTGTTAATGTTCTATCTCCGGTATTTTTTATTATTTTAATAAACCGATTTTATGATGACAACTTGTTTATAGTATGAAAAGAGGGTTATTAAATTATATAAAAATTTGTAAAATGAATAGCATTTAAATAAGTTTCGGGGCGTATTTACCTTTTAACATTGTTTTTTAAACAATGGACAAAGTGACCATGATTGTGTTTTTTATTGGTTAATCAAATTCTTTCTATACCGGAAAGAAATTAATGCATGATGTTTATACAGTATTTACATATACGGTACAATATATGCGCAATCTATATCAATATAATTTGCTATAAAAATATTAATAACTTGACAAGAATGGAGTATGATCATGTAGCTTTTTTAAATTTAATTCATCTTAGAAAGACGGATATTTTCATGACAGTTTTAATCCATTGAAATTACTATATTGTCTTCGAGTTCCGCCCTATTTTTGCTGTCTTGTCGTAAGCATTTTAAACTTCTATGGTTAATGCAGTATTCAGATCTGTCCTGTATTTCCTTTATTTTATATAATACCTTTCTTTTCTTGAATTACATCTAATAATGTAATAAGAAAAAACCCACAAATCAATTAATTACGAAAGTAATTTCTTTCTTAATTTATTGTTTTGTGTTTTTTTCTTATTATTATTTGACTATAGCGAACTGGCTATATAATTCTATTACTAATAATATATGTTTAACAATTTTGTTCTAGGCATGATACCGCCCGTCTGTTAATTAAACTCAAATATATATGTAGTAATATACAATTTTCGTATAACGCCCACTAAAACTGTCCATCTAAATGAAGCATATTTACTATGGCGGACCAAAGGGTTCAGTGTGGAAATCTCTAAGATCTACAATTTAAAGGAGGTCTGCAAGTTTACCTCGAAGTCTGCCAAGTTTACCTCGAGGTCTGCAAGGTATACCTATAGTTTAAATTGTAATTCTTAGAGATTTATAAGATAAACCTTACATACGTCGAGGTCTGCAAGTTATACTTCGTTTAAATTGTAAATCTTAGAGATTTCCACACAACCCTTTGTTCCGCCATATATTTACAGCTCTTAATAGCAGGATATTCAAAATCTGTATACTTAATCGAAGATCTTATAGTAATAAACTATGTACTGTGTGACTCACTCTATGGGATTGAATGAAATGACTTAATTAACAAAAAATACAACTTGACAAACGGTGGTCGTAAAAAACTTCTTTTGGTCACAATTTAATTCCTGTAACTTGGTCAATTAAATTTTTCGCATAGAGAATTACAGATAACAACAAATAAGGTTCCACGGAATTCTATTTTAAAATGAACCGGGTTCCAATTTAAAAATTCAGAGAGTAAATTTAATAAATTTGAAAAAAACTAACTCAAAATTCAATTACACGACTTAATTATTATAGATAATCATCTTATGATTATATATTGTAATGTAAAATATTTGTATTTATTGTTAAAATTCTTAATTTTACATTGACAAATGTAAAAAGAAAAATATACCGCGCCTTACAAAAAATTATCCCTCACCTTGTAGTCCGCTTCCCTAAAATGTAAACTTTAAAGTTATAACGTATTTGATATAGAACTTATTTATATTTGTATTACATAGACATTATACACTTTCAATTTAATTATTAACATCAAAAAATATGTTTCTAGTAAAACGATCAACACATATTTTCAATTTTTGAAATTTGATAGTTTAGCATTTAGAAACAAACTGATTCACGGGATTAATGTTTTCTATTTCCATTTCTATGTATTAGCTATGTATGGAAGTAAATGGTTAAAAAAATAATATATTTTAGTATAATTTTATTTATACTGTTCTGAAGCCCTTAAAATAGTGCTAAAATTACCTAAAGTCGCTAAATTTGTTTTTGGAATCAAATTTAATGAATTGTGAGCTCATAATTACTATACATTTTCGCTAATAGTATGTTTTCTATAAGGCCTGGTTCGTTTTTACCACATTTTATTTACGATGTACTCAGTATGTCGTTTTTGCAATTATTTGGGCTGTTTTGATGAAATTTTTGATCAGACAATCCATAATATTTATCTAAATCTATATATTTTCTAAAAATTTGAAATATTTAGAATGAAATGAAATATAAATTATAGCTATTATAGAAAGAAGTTTCTAACTATGATAATTTTTTCATTTAAATTCTGACATACTAAATATGTAACCTGAATACTTTTTTTAGAATGGCTCATATTTCATTTCTTTGATTATGTATTCTATAAATGTTATAAATACATTTAGAATCTGAGTTTTTTGTTTTATTCACTATCATTGACTTGAATACTGTACTCTATTATTTTAAATGTGAAATTAAAGCAGTCCCCGTGTCAATTTTACCACTGGTATTTAGAGAGGACCTTGTAAATCACTTAATATATTTGTAAAGTTAATCAGGCATGGTACGTGGTGGGGGGTAGGCCAATTTTTTTCAAAGAAATGAAGTTTTTGATTGAACGATATAATGTATAACCCTGATTTTTTTAATCTGTAGGTAAAATACTGTTATCTATCTAAACATATAATTTTAAGTATTTTTACATGCCAGAAAAAATGGTTTCAATATTGAACTATTTTATACCCGCCTAGGATTTCATACTTGTCGATGATATTAGAAGCTAAAACTGGCAACATTAATATAAAAAGTAAGTTTGTCGTAAATTATATACATTAAACTTGAATGATAAAATTATTTATTAAAATAACCAGCAATCTAAAATAATTCTCAAATATTGTATTGTATTAATTTATTCCACTGATATACAATAGTATAAAATTATGTACAGTATTGGAGTGATATATAAAAAATATAACAGATCAAAAATTTTTTTATTTTTTATTTTTGAAGATAGTCATTCATAGTTCGAGGAGCCTACTGTCGGAATGCCATTTGTCCAATCTTCAGGCGACAGCATTTAATATAAATAGCATTTATACTACTTATAGCTTATTTATATAAGTAGTATAATTATAAAAATGTATCAACAAATATAGATCTTGTGATTTGGAATCAGTTGCAAAATCAATCAAATCAATTGGTTGCATTGAATAAAAGTTATAGCATATAAGGGTCAATATATATAGCATATATGGTTATTTTCCTGTAGTTTTCCTAACTGGAGTTTATGACGTAGTCAGGTCATAAAAATTATACTAATCGATTAATTGTTTTGAAAAAAAATAGCTCGACAAGTTTTTGGAAGGTGTGTCTGTAATTTCAGCTTAATTGTGTAATAGGAAGCTTGTTTCTCCAGGTAGGTAGGCCTAAATACCCCCTCCACGTAGCAAACCCTACAAAATATGTCCATTTACGAAGGGATGGCTTTTGCAGGTTGTCCATTTTTTTAAGTCTTCCAGCATTCCATGCCTGCTTTATTACTTTATTGTATTAAATATTAGATAGATGACTGTTATTGCCAAATGATTTGCAAATTATAAATAGATCCATTGTAAGACAGCAACGCACATCAATATTAGAACCAATTTAAGAACCCTAAAAACTTGCTGACATTTATTTAATTAATATCTACCAAGTTATGTATTGATTTTATACGTGGAACAACTTAATATAATAATATATAAAAAAAAGTTAAATATAGACTTTACTCAAGTGGATGACTTCATGTCTTTTCATCTCAGTGATGACCATGTGGCCAACTGAATGAAGGCCTTGCTCAGTTGAGAAATCGATACACATAAACAAAAATGAAGATTATATTATCCTTGTACAACAAAACAAGTAGCTGAAATATATGCCACCAGGCTTAACTTCATAAATTTTATGAATTAATGATGGTATTTTGGTATGAACCTCGCCTCACGAAGGAGCAGTTCACACCCAACAAGCCGATATTTATTAGTCAGGACATCCTCCACCTTTCCAAGCTAGTGATGTACGAGCTGTATTATGACACGCTACTCGAGTACATAGACCAAATCCGACGAAGGTCTTTGCTTACTCGATGTGTTATCAATGCAAACAAAGGTTGATTATATTGGTTTCAATGTGAAGTACAGCTAATTCAATGGGGATAGGATTAGTTTATAGATGCAACATATATTTTCTATATGGTAGTGCAACATCCATAACACAAAATAGTTGAATAATTTATATATATATATTAATCATAAAAAAGACTCCTATACGCAATCAATCAATAGAGGTCCATTTAGAACACGCCATTTTTAGAGACAATGAATTCATATTCGGAAATAGGTATTGAGTAAGAACAGTTTTTTTGATAACGATCCAGTTTGAAGTAGTTTGATCTTCCATTGTGCTATTGTACGTTTTGATTTTGTTTGATATTGTATTGATTTGCCTTTTGATATTTTTTAATGAGTAAACGTCGAATTTCATTATTCGTTCGTTCGACGTTAGACGACGTTCGTTATATTCTTACGACATTTCTCACGAAGTTTCCAATATATGTTATCGATAGTGTTTTCTATCTCTGTTTACAACATATGCAACATAATTATTACTATAAATGATAAATATATATGACTCAGTAGTTTATGTATAAATTGATTTTTAAATGTAGTTCTATAACAAGTAAGCAAAGATAAATATTACGCACATAACTACTGTAAGTAATAATACTTTGCTTTAAATCTATAAATCGATACTAATATAGCCAATTATATAGCCGAAAGGACTTTTGGATCACCCTTTTCCGTACAGCATCCACATATAACCATTCAATTTCCAATGGTTTTGATCATAATCCTCATACTCGACTTGGTTAGAATTCCCGTAAAATGAACCTAATCGGCTGTAGTCACTGTATTAGCAAAAATGAGTAATTATCGATTACTACAAATAGCATACTTCTGATTAATTGTTAATAATTGCAATCGCAATTTCTATATTTGACCTAATTTGAATTGCCGCTGAAGTCAATTGTATCGGTTACAGTGTACTAATAAAAATATGTAAATAATTAGTATACTAATACAATATTTCTTATCAATTTATAACTAAATTAAATAGATCTCAGCGACCTGGAATTAGTTGCAAACGATATTGACCTTGTTGAAATCAGCACAGAGAATCATATAAAGCAAAAACCCTATAATCTATTCTGATTGGCTGGAAAATTAGAATGGCGCGACTATTAAAATAATTTTACTATAGCAAGGTGGGGATGGACGCCTCCGTTATTTTGATCCAGTCAGCGTACTGTACTAGCGATCACACTTCCGTTGGCCTACTACTGTTGCTGAATTCTCTTTATAATAAGTATTATGTATATATTCGAATATAATATAGTTGTAATACACTTAGTATGGCCTACTGTCATCGTGCCTAAGTTGGCTGTCATCTCTTGTACAATACACGATATCTATACTTTTATTTTATAATTAATGGTATTGAAGTTTATTTGCCATAAATTAATTTAATTTATCTTATAATAAAATGTTCCTAAATATACAGTGTATATTTTAGTTTTTTACTAAAGTATTTTTGTACTAAAATATTTTTTCAGCTATGGACGCAACTTTAAAATGGTTTGAAGATTTATCACCACTAGCAGGAAATACAGTATCGGTTGCAGAAAGCTATACAATTGAGAAACGAAAAAGATCTAATCTACGTATTACACCATCCGTTACTCCTAAACGATTTAAATTTGTGCGCCGTTCATCACAACTACTACCTCAGAGTCCTGTTTTTATCACTAATGGAAACCGTGCTCCTCCAAAAAACGTTTTAGAAAGAAATATGCGTTCATCTTACGTTGTTAAAGGACGAGAAATTCAACACTTTTTTAAGTTACTCGGTATGACAGATGGATTATTAACCATATGGCCTCGGCCGATTATATATACAACAGTAAAAAAAATGTGCTTAATTTTTATTCTATTTAGACGAAGACAGCATTGTACAGAAATTTCTCGAGCATGATGAATGTCGGAAATTTGCAGACAAAGTAAGGACTGATCTATAATTATGTTTTAGACCTATTTTTAATGTTTTCAATATTTCTATTTCAGTATCTTATTGCAATGGTTTTTGCTTATTTCAAACGGTGTAATTTTGAACTTCGTGATTACACTCGGACTAACTTCTTTTTATGTCTGTAAGTTAAGTGAACAGTTTAAACGGTAAAAATATTTTTTTTAACTAGCTATGGATGTTTCCTATTTTTTTATACATACTAGTTACCTAGCTCATGACATGGAAGAAGACGATGAAGATCTCAAGTATGAAATATTTCCCTGGTGTTTAGGGCCGTTCTGGAGAGAGAAAATTCCGGATTTTTTGCGCCAAAAAGAGGACTTATGGGCCCGAATGAATTATAGAGCAATTGTTGGCCGAATGTGTTGTGAAGAGGTATGTATATTTTCAATAGACTATTTGGTTGACTTTACACGTCTGTTTTTTCTGATATTATTTCTTAATTAGACATCTGATGAAAATACTGAAACTTTAGTTATCAATATTTGATTCTTAATGTAATTTACAGGGTATTTTAACTTTTGGATGGTATATAATATTTTTTCTGTACATAAATATATATTTTTCTACATACAGTATTTTCATAAACTCAAAAAAATATGATTTTAGAATGTTCATGAGATTTTTTTAAAATTCTCCTACTCTGCAATTTAATAATTTTGTTTTAGTTAAATATTTTTAACAGAGAAACCAGGTGAATCAGGTAATTAATATTTGCATTTATGTTTATTTAATATTTATTATTCTAATTATGTTGCTAAGCACATTCATATTAATAATAATAAAGTTAAAATTTAAAGTAAAATTTCGGTGATTAAAGTCTTCTTCAGTTGTTAAATGTAAAACAATAAAACAAATGTAAATTTACATCTAGACATAATGGATTTGGAAACAGTCCATTACATGAAATCGATAGTAAAATATATGCAATAAACAATTTAAAATTTGGCTTTTAAATTCACTGTACATAATGTATTTTACATTGAGTTGTCTTATTAATTAAAATATTAATTGAACTGTGTTAAAAAATAGGAAAATGTAAACCTGGAAAATAAAAAAATACTCCTGGAAAACTCCTCGAATTTTATTTCACAAAAGCTGCACGCACCCTGAAACTTTCAACTGCATGTCTGCCCGCCTGTGTGTCAGTCATCCCCGCTAACCTGTGTCTCTCCCACCGACCGCTCAAAGGTGTCACTCACATCCTTGCTCGCCACCCGCGACCCGGTCCACGTGGTAGTCGTCAAGCGTGACTCCGTGACCGGGGAGTCACGAATCATCTCCTCGACGATGCTCGAGTGGCGGTTGGTTCTCTGCTCGGACTCCGGCCGAAGTGGAATCAACCTGGAGCTGCTTGGGGTGGGACCTGAGGCCAAGGTGGGGCCGGGTAGCGGGATTTGTGCAGCATGTTTAGTTCACCATGTTATCGCACATTAAATTTACATTTTTAATTAATCGTGAAAATATACAATTCTATATACTAATATGAAACAACTTAATGTTTGTGTATTGTATTGAATGGACATACAGTACATTACGATGTCAGATGTAACTCGTTTTGCAGTTGAAGGCAGGTAACTAAGTTCATTAAGTTAACTTTAACGATGCATATCATTAAATTATGATGTCAAGTCAACTAATGTTCTTTTTGTTCTAGATAGTTTCATGATGAATCAATTGTTTTAATAGACATACTGCTGTTACCGAAATATATGTTTTCCATTCATTGACTAAATAGTCAATAAACTCTCATTCTGTCAACACACAGTTTTCGGACATTTCTAAAGCCTTCAATTACAATCTAAAGCTTTAAAAAAATTATAATGATAAGATCGCTTTAACACTTAAATTTTTACTGTGGTATAGATTCGTGTTATGCTTTTTTTAATTGGAGTATTGTTGCTGTTTAAAATAGGTTAATTTTGCTTTGAAAGATTTTTTGGTTGTATAAAAAAGGTTTTACTTATTTTAAAACCAGTATGTAATATATGTGAACTTTATCTTTATAGTTTTTTGTTTTTATTAAATTTCAAAACATATTCTTGTATGTGTTTTGACCAATTTTAACTTTTTAAGATAGTTGAATTATAACAATTTGTATCACTATAGATTAATATATTTTTGGGAGTTCTAAAAGCAATAGTGTCTTTGTGATTTCTTTTACTTTATTAATGTGATAGAACATATTATTTTTTTGTTGTTAAACTCATTTTGCGCCAATCACATTAATGAGTATTAAGGTTTATCTGATGTTCCTATATTATGAGGGTAAATTTTTTCTTGACGAAATTTTTCTAGTCTATTAAATGGCCCACTAATCTTCCTCTGTATTGAATGTAAACTTTTGTATTATAATAAAATCTGATAGATAATATACACTGCTACGTTATATATATATAAAGTTGTTGAAGAACTATATAATATATTATGTAAAGATAGCATTTTCAGGAATGACTTAGTTACTAAACTATAAATAACGGTGTCTAATAATACTGTTGTCAGCAATATATAGATAGTGTCCATAGAGCATTCATTTATTAATAACATAATCTCAGCTTTTAACCGGTTGACCTATAGCGAAAGGGTAAATGTTTCGAAGATAAGTTCTTTTGTCTTTTTGATCTAGTTTTTTTATTTCGCAGTTGTTTTTGTTTAGAGAAAAAAGTCGCCTAACATTTTTTACCCGAAAGCCGACAGGGTTAGCTATAGGCTACTACTGTGCAGAAATGCAATCAAATATGATACGACCTTCTCACCACTCGCTGTATATCAACCTTCTCACCACTCGCTGCAATCAAATATGATACAACCTTCTCACCACTCGCTGCATAGGATCAATACTTAGTTGTAATACTAATGATGAGTTGTAATGATCATTTAGCCGCGGTTTCAATTGGGCGTAGCTGAGATATTCTGCTCGACCCAACACTGCGATAAACTCCCCCGAATCTAATTACTGGTCAGTCAAGCTATATAGCGAACTTAGATAGATATATATATACGCATGTATTACACTATACGAGATAATTCGTGTTTCTCTGATACATTTGACCATTTAATATATGAGTGTGCAAGTTATTTCCTATAATGTGTAATTATATATACAATGTATATATAAACTATCTTGGAATAGTTTGCGCTTTGTGAAACATATCAGGAGGTATCAATACACCACCCAAAAGAATTTGTAATTGCCCTTTAAGCTATTATTAAAATAGCACATTTTATTATGTGAAATGTTTTTTTTAATCACACGGATTAGTGTTGTTATGTTATGAATATTTAGTAGCCTAATTGGTGAGTTTTTTTTCAAAATTTGAATTATACATTACAAGATAGGCGATTTTATTAACTATATCGATAATTCTATAATTTACTTGTTTGTATTTTTAAGAAAATATTCCGCGTCACACTTCTTATTAGTTGTTATATTGGGTTTTCATAATGTTAAGGTTGATCATTTTATAATATAGTCTATGTCAATGAATACATTATATCTATATTGTAGTGTTATAGTTATATTAATCGTCCCCTGTCATCCACGAACTATCATCTACGTATATAAAAGAAAGTTTAAAATAAGTTATTGACAGTTTTTTGCGGGAATTTCAGACAACAGCAACAAAAACAGATGTGACCTTTTATACAAACAAAGTTTAGTACATTGAAAGCTACTTATTATGCATGCTTCTTGTGTTGTTTTTAATTAATTCTAATTTATTGATTTTATTAGTTTCTTTCTGGTTCACTTCCGTTGGTTGATAATAGCCAAATCTTCGTTCTTATTAGAAGAAATTGTCCCGATCGAATATTATATCTCCCATAATATCTAAGATGCATAATCGAAATCCATCTCGATTGGTAATCGATTAATGTGCTGATTATCACCTTCCCTTCTTCTTTCTCTCTCTCTCTCTGTCCTTATTCTTCCGCCACGTTCTGTATATACAGTATAAACCTATGCTGTACATATATATATGGGCTTCACCGTGCTATTATTGGCTAGGCTGGGAGACTGAAAATGAAATCTACTTGATCCCCCGAAGCGCGGCAATATTTATTTAAATGTTTGTGCAGTGGGGGAACGGAACGTATATGGATGGTCTATTTATAGGATCCATTTAGATCCAGTTAGCATTGATTGTTCTCGGCCGTTTTTGGTGGTTGTTGTTTTCGTGATGAATTTTGTCGCAGAATCGAAAAGTGATTCATTAAATAGTATCTCCAGTCTTTTCATGTCGTCCTTTGAAACTTTAGTCGTGATATTTAGCTTACTTATTCTTTTTAAAGTTCATTATCTATTGTATATACATTTATTTAAAATATATTTATAAAATCCCATGTATATTATAAGATTTCTTTATATATATATTTAATTATTGCTTAGAATTTTTATCTTCGAATATTATATTACGTATTTTAACAATATAGTATACATTTAATTATGGTTAAAATAGATAGGTCGTTTGTGTATTTCATGTAAAACGTTATTTTTAAATTACTTTTGAACAAAATGAACACAATATAAGTAGTTCACTTCTATAGAAACAAGTGCCTTCTAGTCATAATTACACTATATTTATACTTATGGTATGGTTGACAATAGTGTATTAACTAAATTTAGTTAACTAAACTTGCAAAATTCTCTTTATTTGACATTTGATTTGTATATTATTTAGATAACAGGTTATATGTAACATGGTTTTCTATCAAATTGTGATTATTTTAATTAAATGTCATTGCACTATTTTCAGCAAGATGTAAATACTATATTATAGAGAATTTTGTATGAAGTAACGCTTGCTTCTATCAAAAACCGTTTTTCTAGATTCTCTGGACTTCTGATACGACGGTGGCCCTTATGCTGAATTACTATAGTCTTCTTTGAAACACCCTTTCTCTGCAGTTTCGATACCAATCTATAATTAATGCTGTGTCGAAACCAAAAACAGTTTATATATAATATATAGACAACACCTTTACCCAACCGCCATAGAAATGTAATTGAACATTACTGCGGAATAATGTAATTCTATATGTATGAAGCTATGTATATATATATATTTTTATCTGGATTTCCCAAAAGCGGTAAGCGCCTTTTGATATGCAGGATCCGATGTAATAGCAGTGTTGCCACAGGGGGGGGGGGGGGGGGATATATATCGCCTGGGGATATTTGGACTAAAGTCGGCGAT
>JAUZND010005419.1:0-11215 GCA_034780555.1 Coelogynopora nodosa
GCTGGTTTTCTTGAGTTTTTTCTAGAAAGTTGTACTCTTGTTATTTCCAGTTTTATTAATTCCTCTCCTTTGCCTTTCGTGTATTTTTTTGTCGGTTTTCTTTGTTATATAGTTAACCTTTCTTTTGATTTATATTTTATCATTTCTGATTTCTTTCTTTTCTTTCTATCTGGTGAGCTGATTTTACCTGATGGTTCCAATCAATGTTATTATAATATAAATACTTATGATAAAATGAGGTAACGTTCCGTAATGCATATATTGTTATGTGAAAGTATACAATCCTATATTTTCAACTTACGTCACTACGTCACTATATTACAATAATCGTTATTTTTAAATAATTTTTTTGTCTTTTTCTTTTCAGCTGAAGGTGGTTTTGGGAAAGTCTTCAAGGCCTTCAATACAAAAGACAACAAATATTACTGTCTAAAAGTTTTGAAGGATAAACTCGATAAGTAGGATTATACAATATATATTAGCCAAATGTATTTTTTCTGTAGGAAACAATATTTTTAAACCATTTCAACTTTTAAAAACTCACAAAAAATTATGTATTTCAATTATTTTAAATGTATTGTTAAACTATTTATTATTTCATAAAATTTAAATAGTTAGATTATTTTTTCATAATATTATATATAATATAAATATTTACGAATATAAAAAAAATTAAAAAATAACTTCTAGGTTGAGTGATTTCAGAAAACCTTTTTTTTTTTTAATTGGAAATATTTTGTAATACAGGTTGTAGAATTAAACAATAAGTATAATGCACTATCCGATTCAGAGAATTTCAAATTTCTTTTAAGAAAAATAATTTATATTTAACAATTTTGTTCATTATAAATTATGTTCAAGTATATTTGTTTTATTTTCCAATGGTAGCTGATAAAGCAGATAAACTAAAATGGACTAAAATCGACACTACTATTTATATAGATCCGATTAGGTTGGACATAGGTTTATTGTATAATTTTCTCTATTGGTTTCATTACAAGAATGATATTGCTCAAATTTTTGTTCATCTCAAGTTTTATTAGGATGAGTTAATGTCTTCGATGTTCACCACTGTTTACCATCGATTAAATAGGATTATATTTCTAGATAGATAATTCACATGACAAGAAAATCAGGAGAAGTTTGTCGTTGCCTTTTTATGTGGTTCAGTGTAGGAGCCATCGTCAAGTTTGTTGACTTGATTCCAAATTTTGTTAAAGTTTTGGTTCAGCACTTCCTCCTACATATACCAGTGCAACTACACTTACAAGCACCAGGACAATGTTTTTTAAAAGCCGATCTACACCCATTTTCACTAATTTGTAAATGGATTAGTGCATTTTTTGTAGTGTCTCCTGACATCACCGAAACCAAAAATAGCCCTCCCCCTTTCCACTCACCTGAGGAAAGTTATTATGAATTTCGCGCCCAAAATAAGAATTTTCGGGAATTTTTCAAAAATGTTGCGCATTTTTAATCGTGTCCGTATTGATCGATTTAAATAAGGTCAAGGTCGTTTCCGGGTAAATTAGGGAGGAGATTTTTTTAATTGTGTTCCTATTCATTGATTTGAATAGGGTCAAAGTTGTTTATGGGTAAATCAAGGGCGGGGATTTTGAATTTGGGATTCACCAATCGATTTGGGAATTCATTCCGCGCCATTAAAAAAAAATCTTATTGACTGATTTCAACTCATGAATTAACGTGAAATAACCTGTGAAGAGGTTCCGCAATCAATTTTAGAATTCCTTTCACGCCATTTAAAAAATCACATTCCTATTAACCGATTTAACTCATGAATTAACATGAAATAACATGTGATTGGGTTCCTCAGTCGATTTAAGAATTCTTTTGGCGCAATTCGTTTAAAATTCGTGTTTCTATATGTTCATTTAAACAAGGTCAAGGTCGTTTCCGTGCAAATTAAGAGCGAAGATTTCGAATTTGGGGTTCCACAGTCGATTTGAGAATTTCTTCCACGCCAATTTTTCAAATCATGTTTCTATTAAACGATTTCAACTAGGTAAAGATCCGTTTAATACCTTTCATTTTCATTTTTTAATGGTGCTTAATTTTAATGCTCTGTCTCTTTAATCTCTCTCTCTCTTTAGAATATATACATTTTAGTATTCTTATATAAACGTTTTCTTTATTTTCGGAGGGGCAAAGTCATATTGCTAACTTTACATAGATCATAAGCCTTTTTAACATACTTTTTACCTAATTTTCTTTAGATTTTCCCCAGCACAGGAATAGCATTCTGACGTTGTAGTATGGGCTTCTATTTTTCTTGTTGTGCACCCCTGATGTAAACGATTTTGACAGCGTTATAGAGAAAAGCGGGAGAAGATACATTGTTTGAGAATTACATGTTTTAAGGTATAGGATAATGGATACAGTCACAAACATATGTGGTATATATTGACAGATCAACAAGCTATACAATTCAATATGTTTTATCGACTTTATTATAGGGTGACTGATTTGGAGATAGATTCGTTGAGCTGCTTCCTCTGGGAGGATATGGGAAAAAATGTTAGGAATATAAAATGTTGACATTGATTGATGGCCTCTTCTTAAACATTTGTCGTCCAAGACATCTTATATGGTTAACATTATGTGTTGACTTGAATAAAACAATATTCTGGCTGTTGAACAATCGGTTATGATTTTCATTTCTGCAGCTATACAAATTTTGAATTAACATTATAATAGAACAGGCGAGATGGTAAACTAGACATGTAAATTAATTGCCAACCACTTTAGAATTTTGCACTTCATTTATCAAATGGTCAAGAATAATGAGATCATAAGGCTAAACCATATTGAATGAGCAAGGGAAGCCTTTATATATTTTAATTTATTGTAATTTAAAATGTGGGCTATAATTAGAGCCAGTAACCAGTGAATGTTTTTCGGTATAATGTCAAATATTACTTTGTAGTAGTAATGGATCCATCAAAGTATAAAAAACACTACACCTTCAATTCGCTTCGCTAAGCATCTTTTTTTGGTATAACATTTATTTGTCCTATAATGGGTCCACTAATGTGAAATTTTAAATTCAAAATAAATGATTATTTAATTTTTTACCCAAATTCATTAATTTTTATATAAATTAATCATTTTTAAAAATAAAATTTAAAAACAACAACTTTTATCAGTAAAATTAGCAATAAATCAGAAAACGAAAATTTGATCACATTTCAATAAAAATTGAACTTTTGTCAATAAAATCAAACAAATAAAAAACGAAAATTTTATTAAATTTTAAAATAAATTTTAAAAAATACGATAAGATGCGCTCCGTTAAAAAATAAAAATAAAGTAACTGAATTTTATGAAACAATAAATTTTCTAATTATTTTTTTTAATAAATGTTTTTCCACTAAAGATGATTTCATAAAAATATTTATTATTTCTAAAAAGTATCTCTATTATAAAAATCACCACCCATAGTATCATACTATGATATTACAGATGGATGATTATGAAATTTGTACTAAAAATACTTTTATTAGAATATTACCTGTTAGAGTACTACTATATAAAAAGCCTAATATCTTAACTTTAAAATAATAGTAACAATTAAATGTTTTTATTCATGCATTTTCATGCTGAATATACTTATGTAAGTAATCGTATGTTTTGAAACTACTAAATAATCACATTTTATAAAACTAAAAAAACTACATAATTTTCCAATATTCTTCTTCATTCAAAACGGATTCCTTAAATTTCTTGAGTCTGTTAATAACAAATGAAATTAAAACGGTTACAAATTGAAATTTAGGGAAATTTTTCCGCGAATTTGTATAACAAAATTAAAAAAATTACGTAACACAGACAAAAACAAATATTTTAATCTTTTAGATATTCCATGAAAGATGTTCCTGTTTTATTTTTTAAGATAACATAATGGTTCCAATTTGTACATACATAAACATATTATTTGAAGCGGAACCTTGTTTGCCAATGGTTACAATAACCATCAAATAATTCTTTTTATCGATTGCTTAAGGAATTCAATTTGGCTATGCCTAATTCCATGAATAATTAATTGACTGTTAGGCGGTTGGCTATAAACTTTGTCTCATTTTATAAACATATTTTTATAGAAACAATTTTTATGTACATTTTTTACTTTGAAATGAGAAGAAGAAACAAAATCGATTTTATAATATGAATGAAAATTCAGCTATAATTATAAATTATATTTTTACTTTTCATGATGGAATATTAAAACCTCTATATTCTGTAATTAAAGATTATTTTGATTTAGGAAATGATGATATTTTTGAAGATGTAGACTTAGATAAAGAGACAATAGAAAGAGAATTAGAGGATATAAATAGCAACTAATATACATTTCTTAAATAAGAAAAAATATAGAATGAGCGTTTTAAATATACATATAAATATAATTTATATAAATATAAATAATAAATGAAAACTTTCTTTCAATGATATAGTAACTCATGCAATCAATGATTTAAAATTAAGCAATCCTAAATTAAATTTGAAAATACGAGAAGTCAAATGACTTCGTTTGGTGAAGATTTTAATGAATCCTATAAATCTTTTAAATTACAGAAATTTGAAAATATGGTAGATGAATTTATTAATACATTAGAAGCTGTTAAACATTCCAATCATGAAATTTCTCAATAATCTTTCAATTGTACTAATTATAATTAATTCCAAATAACATTATAGGTGTAGGTAAAAGTTTTATTTATATTGATATTCATAATAAATCAATGATAAAATTAGAAGATACAATGTGTTTAGCCAGAAGTTTTACAGTAGGATTAGCTAATCAGGGAATAATTATTGTTGATAATAAATATAAAAAATTACTCTTAATCAAAAATATTGTATCAGGAAGGGTAGCAAATTACAACGGAAAAAAGCCAGGCAATTACATGAAAGTGGTGTTGTTTAAATAAAAGACACTGAAAATGATGTAGAGTACATACAAACATTTAAAAAATATTTAGAAAAAGATTTAGATTAGTAGTATGGGGAGATAACAAACAACAATGTTATACATTAAATGACAATTTTGAGTCTAAAAATGATTTCTATATTATATTATTTCCATGCAAGTACGCATATATTCTCATTTTCAAGTTAATAAAAATTCCATGTAAATGATTTAGTTATGCTATATAAACCAGCATACTTGTGGTAATGGTCAGTTAAATACTAGAGGTAAAATTTGGAAATGTAAAAAAAATTTTTACTCCAAATTAAGCACATAAATTACAAAAAAATTGTATAAATTCCTATTTCTTTACATAGATTTTTAAAAATTATTGTAATATTTTCTGATTTTATTTCGCAAGCTTTTTTTAATGATCCTATATTTATAAATTTATAAAAATTATATTTTTTCTTATCAATTGTAAATATATCCATTGTCCGATTTTCTTTTTAAATATCTAAATTTACAATTTACATTTAAATTTAATTTTTTTAATAATCATATTTACATCTATGGATTATATTTTCTACTTTAATTTTATCATTTTCCGAAAGATTTTTAATTCTCATTTATCTTAAATTAAATTCTTCTAATTCTTATAAAGAAATAATTTAATCTTTTTTATATTTTTTAATAGAATAGAAAACCTAATTTCCTTTCTTTTCAAAAGCTTTATTTTTTTAATAAAGTTTTTAATTTTTTTATTTATGAGTCCGAATTGTATGAAATTCTCAATAATTGTTTTAATAAGAAGAATTTCAGCAAACTTTCCTAAAATATATGTAGGAATTATGATAATTCCACTTGATAAAATAATTGTTAAGATAGAAACTATTGAAAGAATTCAAATGGATAAATATTTAATAACATTTTATGTTTTCTTTCAGTTATTTTTTATTTTAATATAATGTTCGGATTTATATTTTAAATCTTAACATTTTGAAATCGAATATTTTATTCTTTTTTTATTTCATTCTAAATAATTTATTGAAATAAGATTATAAGTTTCATTATAATTTTCTAAAGGAGTGTAAATTTTTTTCAAATTTTTTTCTTCAATTGAATTTAAAATAATTTAAATTAAACAATTCATTTAAAATAAATTAAAAAATTGTCTTTCCTTTAAAATTTAAATAATTTAAATTTTACAAATTATTATTATTTTTCTCTACCTTTTTTTCTTTTTATTGTTTCAAGCTTTTATTACATTATATTTTATACATTTTTAATAAATTGAATTTGTGTGTGTATCATTCATAGAATAATTTATACGAATACATTGTTTAATTAATCCCACATCAGTTACATCTAAACTAGCATAATTTCCAATAATAACTTTGAATTAAAACCTAATTCTGTTAATTGAGAGTAAATCAATTATTTATAATTATAAATATAAACTTTTCCCGTTTCATCACCTTTTAAAACAAATAAATATTTTTTGATATTGTTTGAAATTTGTATTTTATTATTACTAATAATATAATCATTTAATTTTATATAATTCATAATTGAAATTAATATTGGATGTTTTATAAGTGGAACTATTCTTTTTAAAATTATATCCCATTTCCTATTTTTAATTTTCTCTTCTAATAAACATTGTTCTCCTTTCATAAAAACGAAAAATGTTAACATATTAGTATAATCAAATTGTAAAGATATTGAAAATCTTTAATTAAAAATTATTCTAAATGGAATAGTTAAAATAGATTGTTGAAGAGCTACTTTAAGCATTAAATATGTTGGACCTACTCAAATAAAAAATTCTAATTGAAAAAGTTGGAAACTTTGAATTTAAAGTATGTTTATAATTTAAATATTTTTCTAAAGCAGAAATTATAAAAATAAAACCAAGAGGAGTTTAATAATCTATTTTTCCTATTTTTCTTCATAAAATGAAATTCGAAATTTATTTACGAATGCCATAAAAATTAATTTAACATATTTATTTTAATTTTTTTATTTAATTTATTTTTAAATTTACAGTTTCAAACTTTTTTACTTAAAAATATTAATATAAAATATATTTTTGATATTTCAATAATATAGAATATTTCAATAAAATAACCAGTTGCATTACCCTTAGAAACCATTTTAACTGACTCATATTTTAGTAAAAATGTATTTTCTCCAGCAAATAATATGACTTATTTAATTAAAAGATAATTTGATTAAAATTCTATAATATTATTTGTAAAATCATTTGTCATTGTAACACTTACGTTTTCCATTAAATTAAATATTTGCTATTAAATAAGAATTTAATTTAATGCTCTTATTCAAAAATATATGGCTTGATTTGGTAAAATATGACATGATATTTTTGAACTTCTTAAACTTTGTAATTCAAAATCTAAGAATCTTTTAGTGACTGCATCATTATCAAAATCATCAGGATCAGATAGTTAAGTTTTTTTTTTTCATATCTAAATCTTCCGAAAATTTTCTAATTTCTGTTAATCTTGTTAATCTTCCTTCACCAAAAATCGTGTTTTTATTTGAGTTGTAACAATATTATTTATTTTATTATCAAAATATTGTTTATTTACCGCTTCAAATGGATCAATTGGAGTATTTAAAATAATTAAAGTGGTAAAAAAATATCTTCATAAAAAAAGTTTATAAAAAATAAATTAATTATATTTTTTCAATTCATTTGGATTAGATGCAGTAAATTAATTAATTATTAAATAATTCATTTTAAAAATAATTTGTTCTACTTGTAAAATTCAAGAACAAAAAATCAAAAATTGTGGATATTATTAGATTTTAGTTTTATATGAATTAAGTAAAGAAAAATATTTTCAGGATATTGTTTTATCTCTAGTAAAATAAATTAAAAAATTAAAATAATAAAATCGGTAAAATATGTACAAGCTTTAACATTAAAAAAATACTTCAAGATTTTGAATTTAGAAAAGATAGAAATAATTATACAATGTATGACAAAATGTAAAGAATATTGGGTCAAAATGTAACTCTAGAAATTATTAATTACGTAAAGAAGATTTGTTGGTTTATATTAAAAAATATAAGATAAGCTATAAGGAACGAATAAATATTTTGCAAAAAAAACAAAAAAAAACAGATAAAGAATTTATAATTTCAACGCATTTATCAAGTAACTCATTATAATATTTAAAAAGATGTAATGATAAAAAATATTGTCGAGCTTAATAAATAATACAAATATCAACAACAGATTTAATTAGATGGTTACATTTTTCTAAAAGAGATTTTGTAACAGATGAAAATCCTGAAATTGATTATGTAATTCCTGTCATATAATTTATTTTACAATAAATAAAGTTGAAGTAGATATATGTTGTAATTAGAAATTTGTTAGATATTTAAATAAAAGTGATAATTCCTCTAAATCAAATAACATTGAAATGGAAACCTTTTGGATGTATGATTGTTTAGCAAATATTTTTGATAGATTATATTTAAAAATGTGATGAAAAACAATATCATTTTAAATGTGTTATACTTAATTTTGGTTCTTAACCTGATTAAATGCAATTGCAACGTGATAGTCTCCTATTCCAAAGCAATAGAATTATCGTTTTCATCAAATATAAATTTATAAATAATTGAATATTTTGAATTCAATTTGTATTTAAAGGTACATAATTTGGTTTAGTTTCTCGCTCAATAATATGAAATCCTGTAGGAACTGAAAAACAACTTGGAATATTGTATCATATTTTTTTATTTTAGTATTTAAATATCCTCCTATTATATATTTATTATATATTATATATGTTTGCATTATTTTAAGCTAAATTAATACCAGAATAAATAATTGATTCAAAACCTTGAATAACTTTAAATAAATTTTTTATTTTAAAATCTATTTTATTTTTATTTTTCAAAGTTAATTTAACTCGATATTTGGAGGATAAGGAACAACTTGAATATTTTCATAATCAATAACAGCATTTAAATATTTTATTTCATAACTTCCTGAAATAATAGTTTGATCTTTCCAACATCCATCAAAATATTATAAATTATTATTTTCTGGTGCTATATTATTAATTGTGTTAAAAACAATATTATATTTTAATCTAAGTTTATAATGTATGTCTTTATTTAGTTAAAAAGAAAGATCACATTTTATTTATAATTTTCCTGATTTTCCTAATTTTTCGGTAATTACAAAAAGTTTTTCATGTTTTTAATTTTTTTAAACTTAATTGATTCACAAATTTAAAAAAAACTTTCTTCCATTTAAATAAAAAGAAAATAATATAAGAAAAATAAAGAAAATTTAGTAAACCATTAATAAAAATTAATTTAAATATATATAAAATGTGAATAAAATATATTTTAAATTTTTTTCTTTTTACTTAAAGAAAAGTTCATATTGTTTAGTATTTATAAGTTTTTTTCTTAAACAGTTTTAAAAATATACATATATATATATATATATGTTAATTAGATTTATGCCGAAGACTCTGCCTACACCTTTTCCTTCAGTTTCAGAATAAATTTCTATTTCCTGAATCTCAGGAGAAATTTCATAAAAATTAATCTTTTAAATTTCTAACTCTTAAAGTTTGTTTTAATCTTTGATCATTTACATATATTACAATTTTATAATAATCTTTAAAATTATTATCATGAAAATCCTCAAAATCTTCTACATTTATTAAAAAGTAATATTTCACGTTAATTGAAAAATTTGTATTGTTTTATTATTTGGATAATATATATGAGGAATTTCATCATTAAAAGTAACTTGGAGTGTTTTTTCTCCAATCATTAAAAATCCTTCATAATTTTTTCTTTGTCTAATTTAATCCTGTAAATTTTGTATTTGATTTTCGAACATTTCTTTAATCTGTAAGATTTTGTCATGAGATTGATCTATATATTTTCTGAATGCAATGGTTTGTTTTAGCATATTTGTAATAGATTTGTTCAATTTTATCTAATTTATCTAAAGCGGGTTTTTGCATCGTTTCTAGATTTTCTTAAGGTCGAAATTTATTTAATTGATAGCGATGAACTTCACTTTAAAATTTATTTCTTGCTTTTGAAAGTTCTTGTAAACTTTTAATATATTTAATCATTTTGAGAAAAAAGTAGAAAATAATTTAATTAAATTTCAATAAAAATTATAAATAATATTTTATTTTTAAAATGCTTACAAAACCCAAAACAATTATTCAAACACCTATTAAAACTTTTAAATATTAGTATTAATATATTAAATCACTAGAGGCGTTAAGTAAAGCTAGAAATCGTTACTCTAGCAGTGTCTGAAAATAAAAAATGAAACAAATAAATATAAATAAAAAATAAATAAAGTAAATCAAAATAAAACATATTTTTTTAAATTGAATATTAGCTCAAAAATTATTATTATTTTATTTTTAAATTATACATTTTTTACATTAACTTAAAATAATAAAATTAAAAGAGTAGAATTAACCTAATTTATTTGTAAAACATATTTGTTTTAACTCTTTCATTTGCAGGTTTTCTAATATTTACAAAAACACATTGAAAATCTTGTGGATTATTCCATTGTCCTAATCATTATTGTTTAAATTCATTTTTATCAATTCCAATATTCACATCTTGTAAAAGTCAGCGTTTGCCAAGTAGTCAAGTCGTCTGAAAAAGAGATTGGACTTGCAGTCGTAGCCTATGGTTATAATAGCTACACGCGAGATATATCTGGGTTTAGTGTGAAAAATTTGGACAGTTCGTGGACAACAAATACTAGCCCGATACACTCTCTCAAGTACTCTACCAATAGACCTCTTCACTGTTGCATCAATTTCAAAGCGTATGGGAGAAGAATGGCTTGAAATCAGTGGAGGACGGTATCAGAAGGAAATGAAGACGGGCCAACGGGATTTTACATATTTTACGGATCATAAGGGTGCTTTCAAGTGTACTCCATCTATGACGGATAAACACATGTTTAAATGCGGCTTTATACCTCATCACAATATTATACCACACGTCGCTGATAAAAAATTCAATGTAAATTCTATCATTCCTGCTACTATCACGCTAAAAGATGAGTTGACAATCATCCTACCAAATCCAGTTACATTTTTACAAAAGGACGTTTACAATAAAGTCTCACCGTTGTATCATCAGAGTGGATCTGAGTCATCATCACCAGAGATCAGAGTGGCACGAGCACAGCTAATTACAGAAGAGGATAGTCCATCTATTCAATCAAAACCATCAACGCCAACATTT
>JAUZND010005420.1:0-31797 GCA_034780555.1 Coelogynopora nodosa
TATACGGTGTCTTAGACATGATATACGGTGTCTTAGACATGATATACGGTGTCTTAGACATGATATACGGTGTCTTACACATGCTATTATCCGGTGTCTTAGACATGATATACGGAGTCTTAGACATGATATCCGGTGTATTAGCAATTACATACGGTGTCTTAGACATGATATACGGTGTCTTAGACATGATATACGGTGTATTAGACATGATATACGGTGTCTTAGACATGATATCCGGTGTATTAGCAATTACATACGGTGTCTTAGACATGATATACGGTGTATTAGACATGATATCCGATGTCTTAGACATGATATACGGTGTCTTAGACATGATATACGGTGTCTTAGACATGATATCCGGTGTCTTAGACATGATATACGGTGTCTTAGACATGATATACGGTGTCTTAGACATGATATCCTGTGTCTTAGACATGATATACGTTGTCTTAGACATGATATCCGGTGTCTTAGCAATGACATACGGTGATTGTATATTTGTTTTTTTATTTACGAATTTTACAATTACGTGAAATTTATCAAATTCAACGTAATTAATCATTTAATAAAATTATCATATTTTTTTATAATATATTTTAACAAATCTATTGAATATTAGATTTTAATAATTGATGAATGTTAAATTTTAAAAATATTTTATTTATTTTAGTAGAATTATACATTTGTAATATAATATAAACAATGGACACCATATTTTACATATATATATATATATATATATATTCCATTGAACATACAAAAATATGATAATATAAATATATATATAGATATAAATCTGTACATACACGACGGAATAGTAATTTGTATATGTTTCATGAAAATGAAAATTTTAATTATATGATCAATATAATTTAAATTCAATAAAGGGAGCTGTCCATTGAACTAAATATATTAATACAGAAAGCGCTTTAGTTATTGAAGTATTCAAATTAATAAATACTAATATGATTTTATTATTCAATATTATATTCAATATTATACTGCATTATTAAGTCAACAAAAAACAACTTAATTGCTCTCAATAAAGTCGTAGAATAATGTAGGTATTTAGAAGTTGTGTAACATTTAACATCATTCAACTAAGCTTCATTGGATATCAATTACTGATATAATTACTCAAATAAGTAATGTGATCTGTAACATCTACTTTGCTAATACGCGTGCATTTGTTATTTATATTAAAATGATATATTCAATAGTTTTAAGTGCAATTCATAAGGAATGGTGACACAATTTACAATATATAAACAGAACAAATAACCCCCAATAAGTTTAGTATACATTATCTTATACAATGCAATATTACCAAAATTAGTAATTCATGTCTAATAAATAAACAAATAATGTTGATGATTTAATACATTATACATGACATTATCAATATAGATAAGCTATACATTACGGTATATTACATTCACATATATAGTATTAAAGTATTATTGATAAAACTGTATACAATACGGTTATCATGTTTATCTAAGTTAAGAAGTAATAATAGATTATTGTACTACATATTGAAATATAGTACATGCAGACTTATATCAAAGTACAATAAATATAATTATAATATCATACTTTATAGTGTACTATTCATTATTATTTAATAATTTTACATATGCAAATGTGCCGCATATGATGGATATATACACTCGCATTGGATTCATTAAATAAATGTAATTACCATTGGAACCACCCAGCCAACACTTAATCATCTGATTTACCATTCGCTATGCATATTACTATTCGATACAGCTAATGATTGCGTTATAAACAAATCATTTTTCCCAAAAACTGACGAATTGAAAACAAGTTTCCACGTTAGAGTTACTTTCACTTTCTGTTTACTACTGACACAGTAACACAATGTCCAAATATAGAAAATAATACTACGTTGACTGAATTGTTTAAATTTAGATAGTTGTTAATATCTTTAGAGTGCAAAAACAAGACTTTTTGTTTATTATAAAGTTGTAACATGTTGAAAACTGATTGACAAATCTATTTAACAATTATGTAATATATATATATGTATTTCGTTTTTAGATAAAAGGGAGCCACGGGGTTAAATGATAGTAAATACCTATATTTGATCTGATTATAATATAGTTTCCACAACTGATTGGTAATCTATAAGCTATATTCCAAAACAAATGTGTAAATTCAATTCATGAAAAAAGTGTGTATATTATATTTCGTTAAAAATAGCTCAATTATAATGCTTTTCGGTGATATACGTCATTACTTTTTCACACTAATGAACCAATAATGTGATATTAAATCACTTAGTTCTACTTACACATAATCTCTATAATACAAATTAAAAATCAAAAACATACCATATAAATATATTTACACTATAGCATGAGTTTTCAAATATTCAACCGCCTCTCATTGTAACTGTTTATTTCAAATACAAAAAAGCACAATCAGCTGAAACCAATAAATAAATAAATATTCAAGAAGAGGTAATATATTGAAAAGAATATATACCAAAACTAAGTTGTTACTGCCTATTATAGTAACCATTGACAATAGAAGGACGGGTTAGGAGGTGTATAGCGGATCAGAAGATCACAATTATATACATTTTGAGCGTTTATAAGTCAGACTTGTTTTAGCAAGATCAGTTTTTTGTTGTCCAGTATATTTTAAATAAACGCAACTATAGCAAATAAACAGGTACATTATGTATTGAAAATGTATTATACTAATGATCTGTTTAAGATAAGTATACGTTTACTATTGCTATGAAACATTCCGTGTGTTAGATGATTTGTACACTATTTTGGGATATACACGAGGCAATTATATTTAAGCATAGTTTATCATATGGTAATCATATGACTATAGGGATATATTATTGTGGTAACCTATCAGAAGGAAGCAATAGCTTAATCAAATATGACGTGTACAAGCTCAAGTATGTATATGTTACTGTGGTAGGAACTCAACAGCTATATGCATGCCGAGCACTTTTCACTTAAAGTTATTTTGCACTCGACCAAGACAGAATGGGAAATAATGCAGCCAGTAAGTGTACAATTAATATTGATTAAAGTTACAACATTGGGTAATACATACCAAGTATATAGCAAATACATATCAATTATTTCATAATTTGACCAAATTTAAATCTTGCTTTGATATTTTGCTTAAGCAAGTTATATTAAAACTATAATTCGTCTGAACAAATATCAACAAACAAATAAAATATGTGTCCGCAAATTAATGCTATAATAAATAACCGCTTTAGCAAACCTAAAATATGTAATATATTATTTTAATTTAATACATATTAAACAATATAACATTACAATACAAATATGTTGTTATCTAAATACATTTCTATAAGTATAAGCTCTCTGTCTTAAGCTCTCTAGTATTAAACAACCTTATTTCTGTAAACCAATTGTACAAACAACGCAACCGAAAATGGAGAGAAAAATAATAATTGGCTCTTATTTTATTTTTTTAATTGTTGTATTTAAAATAGCGCAATAAATAAGCGAGCTGTGAAGGCGGCTCTCACTCAGGTTCAACTAGCAATACCAGCTTTTTCAGACCTTTTATTTCATACAGTAAGGTGAGGTAAGGAATAGTTACCAGGAAATATACATGTAGCTTCCTAAAATGCTCTTTCGTAAATACTTACAAAATACTTAGTCTACCATCAACATTATTGTTAAACTTCATAAATTTCTAAAAATGCTCAAACTGCTAAAGCAGTAATATTTGGAAAGAAACGAATTTATTGTAAGGAATAATTATACTAACAAACAAAAATAAATAAAATTGATATTTTTTATTGTTATTAATTGCACCAAATACAACTTCGTCAAAATTATACATGAAAGAAAGTAAAAGGAATATAGTTACGCAAAACTAAGATGTATACCAGGATATATAATCGAATAGAATGGAAAATACAAATGAAATACGACGAGATATAATCAAAAATGTAATAAATGTATCGGGTGATATTGTGCGATAATATTGCATTGGACGAATTGGACAATAAAAAATAGCTTATCAGATGTTAAAAGAGTTTCACTATTTATTATAATGCTTCAGCAAATTCATCATTTGGAATACTGATTATATTATATATAGGTGATACTATCTGACGGAATATAAGATAACAAGTAATTCATAAGAATAAATAAAATATAATAAGTAATTAGAACAATATTCTTTTTAGAATAAGAGCCGAATGTATTTCGAGTTAATTAATATTAAATAATTATAATATATAATTATTTTTAAAAGGTTTAAACAAAAAATAATAAATGAATAAACAATTACGACTGATTATAATTTTTCTTCGAGGCACAAATTGCGCCATTCTTAGCAAGAACCAATATTATACTTTAACGTAATCTTAATATTTACGTTAGAATACACATTTCAATGAACAAACGTTATAACAAAAAGAGGGTTATTATTTATAAATTTTAAAATCTTAAAATAAGTTGACTAACAAGGATCAAAAATGAGAATACTGTGGTACGAACTTAGGCTTTGTGTTTATAAAAACTAGAATAATATATAAAATAAGATTAATGAACGAGTAGGCCTACTTTGCGTAAGAAACATAACAAGTTAAATTTAAAGAGAAGTTTAAATTTCAAAATTTTGAAATCAATACTAATTAGTTTAACACAGGTGACATAATGTTTTCTCACTAAATATAGCAATAAAACGGACGGTTTATATGATGTATATGTTATATATTTATTTTCAATTTCAGAACAATACCTCCAAGAGGTAACTTATTTGAAACAAGAAATTAAAGACATGAAACTATACAACGAATCCCGAGAAGAACGCGACCGCAAACGTGAACGAGTTCAGGATATCAGAATCGATAAGATGTTTCGAAGAATAGATTCGAAGGATCGCATGATTCTGCAAATTATTGAAATGCTCGCCGCCAATGATCGAGATCCCAAAACCAACGCATGGAGAGAGTCTATCCCTTCAGACAGCTGTGGTGATTCGGAAGAAGATATGTTATCAAGTCTACTACATTCTCAAAGAAGGAATAGATCGGTTTAAGATGTCTAATGTATGCATGAAATATTATTCAAACACTGCAAATATTATTCAAACACTGCACATTAACAGTTCAAATATGTATTTATTATTTATAATTATATTGGTGGTCAATTGAAAAAATATATAATTATATTTACATGTATTCTTTTATTGAGTATTCCTTAAATATGTTCAGACATGCAATGAATATAGCGCTATCTTTTAAATAATAAATAAATTATGATTTATTACTTTTTTAATGAAACATTCAAAAACTGATTATAAAAGGGAAAGAAAGCAACAATATATCATTATTTACTAAGCTTTTCTTTGTGTAGGCTGCAATTGCCATATCTGACGCAAACTTAATAACTCATACATGTATGTGTGACGAAAATTATTATCATAAATGCACAAAATAAATCTTACATGTACAATATAAATATAATACTTAAATACAATTTATCAATTATAACATAAATGTTTGGACAATTTGTAACATATTTAATTGTATGATAATATTTTAAATTGTATAGTACATATTATATAGTTAGATTATATAATCAAATCAGATATAATTGTAACATTTATAATTCTATTAAAATTGTATTTGTAATATATTTTTGTAGGATATTGTTTAAGATAATCAAACGAATGTTATTTATTAAGTGATTATTTATAATATTTCGATAGAATTAATTGAACTTGTTTTAAAAACCCAATTTCCTAATATGTTAATTATATACATATTCATAACATATAAAAGTAGACATACATTACAGTAGATTAATATGTATATATATATATGCAATGCTGTACTTTTAAGTATGGAGCAGACTTTACTTGTACTATTGACTAATCAATCATATGACCATAAATGCATTTTCCAAAATTGATTAGTACGTAATAACAAAATCCAGCCACTTAACCGTTAACAATGTTTAACAATGTGTCTGTGTGCATGGAATTGCAAAAATCGTTCCTTAGTATTAATTTGGGTAAAAATATTTAAATGGATTATTCATTGACATATTAAAATAGTAAATTTCACATATTATGTAATTAAAAATAAATCACAATAGTCAATAATTTAAAAAATATATTTATATAATGTTATTCAATATTTAATTAAAACTTACTCAAAACCATAATCTGTTGTTGGAGTTGTCTAAATTAATTGAATTTATTTTCATAATTTTTTTTAATTTGACAGTCTTTTCAAATAGTATTTTTTCTATTTAAAATAAAAAAATACTTTAATTTTTGTTCTATTATATATATTTGTATATTGTTCTTCCGTTTATGTCGGATATTTTTAAATTTTTAAATATATCATTTTACTGAATTGTATATTTAGTAATTTATGTTATTCATATATTTTTTAATACAATATCAATAATAATTTCTATTTAACAAATCTGATTTCATCATGAAAATAATATTGTATTTTTATTATAATAGTGTATATTTCTTCTTAAACATTTAACTCAAAAATGGTTTTCAAACGCTAAGAATTGTTTCAACTTACTACTATAAATATTGACTAAATTTAAAGATATACAATTATATTAAAATTAAATAAACAAATAACACGTTATGAACGACCTCTTCATTGTAACAAATGGATACATTAATTACATTACACAACCATCTAATTAACTGCAGCATTATCAATAACAGTTGATAGCGTTATTCGAATCGGGTTTACATATGTAGTTCCTTTTCAACAATACAATTTTTAATATGGAATTTTCAATATATAACTATAATAAGCAATATTTTCAGAATATGTGGAAATGAACCAAGTAATACGTACAACACCATTTCACTACATATTTATAAAAATTAGAACATACATATATGTTTTTTAAAGTAATTCACATATTTCATTTCTAGGAAAGCATAGATCGCGTTTTCGTTTATTTTTACTTTTATTTTACTTTTATTTCGTTTATATAGCCTACTTGTGGAAATGTACCACAATTTAATTAATTTACCAATAAATAAGCTATTAATGAACAAAGCAGCAACATAATATTTAAAATTAATAATATCGCTTGTTTCAAATACTTTATAGTTGTTAGTAGCATTTTCAAATTAAATGATGTACACTGACACTTCTGATGAGCAGCCAAGTTGACATGGATATAATATGCAGGTTGTCACATTTGGTGGAGTAGCTGGCATCATTATGTAATTATCCAAAGGGCCAGATTAAAAATTATAGCTATCTTGGAGTATAAATAATTATGAAATTGCACAATCTTTTTCATACCCAATTTATATTTTGTTTAACTATTAAGTCATGTTAATTTAACCTTATTAAACAAATATTATTATTTGTTAAAAATGTATTAACATTGCTTATTCAACCTGTTTAACTTTTTAAATATTATTACTTGCTTTGGAAAGGGGAGGGTGAATCGACAAAGTTACAAGATTTTGTTATCAGTATTATTTCAAAATATGTTCCACATAATAATCCAATTAATTATCAAATTGACCACATTCATACGTTTTCAACAGGCAATTGCAATTCCAAGATTGTTGGCCAAATCATACATTTTTAGTAAAATCATCAATTGTCAAAATTCATACATTAAATAGTTCCTTGGTAACCATGTTTTGTAAATATACTATAATATGATAACATTTAGCATTTGCTCAATTGTTGTAATAAATCAAATTGTTCCAAAATCTAATAGAGATTCACTACTTCCAATAATAATGTTGTGATCTGATTGCATAATTTAAATCATTTTGATTGCATCCTAACAAAAGTATGAAGATAAAGTTGTTATATTATTTTTAATTATCAACAATTAAACGGTTTTGTGATCCATCCATGATATAGTAATTAAAACGTGTTTTTTCGTAAATTAGTAAAAGTTTTAAAAGTTGTAAGTACATTTTGTTTTAAAGACAGTTGTAATGTCAATTTATTAGCTTATTTGTCCATTCAATGATGTATATATATATATATAATTATATAAACAATACATCTTAGATTGAAGTAATATATCGTACGTTAAATAGTACATAATTAATGTACAATACGTAAAAGTGAAATCACATTATGATGGTAGCCTTGTTGCATATAGGACAGTTATTATTTATTAGTGAAAATGTATCACTTGATATTATGTTTATAACATATATATTGAAAAATACATTATACTTTCAGTATAATTTCTATATATAAGTATTACAATAGGTTATCTAATTAAATCTATCTACATCAATTATGTAGAAATTGCGTGTTTCAATATTATTGAGCGGATGGTCCACTATTTAACCTTATAGTTTGGTGTTATTGTATATATTATATATATATATATATATATTGTCTTAGATATATTTTATAATATTTTTGTTGTTCATATTTTTCTCTCGTGTTACTACTTAGTTAGTTATATAAAACATACACATTTTTATAATATTCCATAACATACACATTTTTATAATATTCCATTATTTATATTATAAAAGTTGTTTTGAAGTTCGATATTTAGAATTTGCAAGAAATTAAAAAGCGAACTTAAAAAAAAGTGTATGATGTAGCCCTTTTGGCCTTCAATGGCCTTGTTTATTCCTTCATTAGGCTTTTGTTTTCATATATTGAAGTGCAGTGTGCAATGAGTAAAATAATTAATATGCATCGTTTTTTAATTTAACACCTACAAAATGTCAATATTCTTTTAATAGTCACGTGATGTGGCTGTATTTATGTTATTACGTACTAACCAAATTTGGAAAATTAATTTCTTGCCGTATATTTGATTAGTCAAATATTTGCAGTAAAAGTTTGAAGTACCAGCATTAACTTTAAAAATGCATTCACAATACGTCAACTGTTACTGTCTATTTTTTGGGTGTGATGTCCATGATTCATGAATGAAGTGAGTGGTTTTTTAGAACAAATTCAAAACAACTTTGATTGAATTATAAATCACCAATTAAGAAATATTCATATTATGGATATCCCCGCCTGCAATTTACAAAATGTAAAATGTATCTCTGAAATGGTTTATAGATATAAACACAAGTTATTAAGTAAAACAATAATGATTGGACAAGTTGTAACATATTCAGTTTGATAGTAACTAATAGTTGTTGATATATACAATATATGAGTGATTAAATTTGAGACTAGTGGAGAATTGCGTAATATGTATTGATTATATTGATTATATTGATTATATGTATTGATTTATTTAAAAAAATAACACATACAATATTACCGTTGACTTTCCTTTTATAATGTAAAATAATGTAGTTAAAAATAATATGTATTACTAATCGATATATTGTACATTTATAGTTTAAAAGATATCGCTATAATCATACTAGATTTGCACATTAGATTGTATTTTAAGACTACACAATAGAAGTACAACATTTAAATGTAAACATTTATTTTAAATTGACCAATAGAATAATAAATAATCAATAAAATAATCAAATGTCTATTTACTGTCTCGTTTGAATAAGTTGTCAAGAACTGGATGGTAAGCTCATAATATTAACAACTCAAACCAATCTAGTCATGTCGTTTATAGATAATGTTACATTACACTTGATAAACTATCTTCTTCCGAAGCGCTATAGCTGTATGATGGGGTTCTTCGACCTCTGTTATTGGCGAGTGTTACCATAATTTGCAGAATCATGCGATCCTTGGAATCTAATCTTTTAAACATCTTATCGATTCTGATATCCTGAACTCGTTCACGTTCGCGGTCGCGTTCTTCTCGAGATTCGTTGTATTTTTGTATGTCTTTAATTTCTTGTTTCAGATCAGTTACTTCTTCCCGGTACCCTGAAATAGCAAATGAATAAATAAAAATAGATATATTGCGTGCCTTACATTGCTAATAGTGGACAATCTCAGACAATCGGTATCATTATTTATTGTCTCAATTTAATTGTTATTAAATTATTTGAATTATTAAAAAAATGTCTGTAAAAGTTAATTTTACTTGTGTTAATAGATTAATATTGATATTTCGAAACTTTTAAATATGTATATTATAATAAACATAAACTAATCGTTTCTCAATTATACAATAATATACAGTATATATTCTAAATGTTAAAAGGCAACATTTGACTTTGTACCACGATATTCTAATTGCTTTTTATTTTTAAATATTCATCTAATTATATCGTTTTTCAAGTAAATTATCAATCAATGAAAAAATTATCGTTCTAATAGTAGTATTAATAGTATTTAATTATAAATTATTTATTTTGTGATACATTCTATAATGTTACTTCTTTTTATTATATTTCGTCAAATAGGACTCTAAAAATATGGTCAGTATCCCAAAGTTGAATGTGCTGAACCATTTAAATAAAGTTTTACTATCATTTTAGCATCTTAAGCCGGATTCACACAAACAATGCGCAAACAGCCAACACAAAAAAAACTAGTAAACTTTGCGCTTTTTGAAAGTACGAAGCTGCGAGCGGCCGCTACTAGCTTTGTGTTACAAAAATTCGATTAAAAAACTGTATTAAACATATAAATACATAATTGCTAGTCAATATTATAATCGTGTGTTATAGCAATATAGAAGGAATCAATAGAGTCAATTAAATCAATAGAATCAATAATGCTACGCAAATGAATGGGCGTATACCTTCGTACATCGACACCAACTTTAACTTTGTTCTATCCCTGTTTCAGAAAGCACACAACTGCTATGCTGGCGTACAGGCACAACTCGCACGGCAACTCGAAGCATTGGGCTTCGACGCGTAAAGCTAATATATATCTATTTTATGTGAATCCATCTGTACATTTTGAATGATCCAATGCATACAATACCATTATATCAGACAAGTTATCGGAATACAAAATTCAAATAAATCGTTTTTTTAATATTGAACATTTTGTTGCAATAATTTTAGTACTAATTTATCGAATTCTGTCTTCACTTCATTTTACGATAATATTATTAGAAATATGATAAGTATATTAAAACGGTTATTTACTGTTAGTAACACTATTTTGTAAAAACATAATTTGCAAGGCGGGTTGGACATGTGAATACTTTAAGAAATAATGTTATGTATACTTGTATAATGTAATGTAGGATACTATTCATAACATATCAGCCACCATACACATATTATGATTGAAATAAATTGTAATGATACTTACTGGCTTCATTATTTCCCATTTGTCTTTGTGGAACACAATATAACTTTAAACTTGTACTTCGCTGAGCAGTAGCTCAATTATAGTGCCGTGAGTTCGTTTCCCGTATTTGATTAAACGGTTACCTCTTTCTGATTGGTTACTATACATTGTATATTCCCCATAACCATGTAATCACCATGTGAAAACACAATAGTTCTGTGGTTTGTGTGCCTGGATAGACTTTTCTCAGTTATGTCCTGATATACTATGTTGAGCTATACATTTATTGCATTGAGTGTGTTAATATCTAGGTATACAATATAACCCGAGCAAAAATATGTTAAATATTTATTACAACTCATGAAGTAATTATTAAAAACTTTTGCTTCGTGTTGTAATGATTGTGATTCGATTATGATTAACCACATCAAACTACATTTTTTTTATTTAAAAGGGTTTTTCTTAATTAAATGTATCTTCTAGTTTGTAGGCTATGATCACAATGTTACAGTTTTTAATCTTCGTTTTTTAAATCAAAATTTTAACTATTTGTAAAGAATTTATTATTAATTTTGGTTAATTTTGGTGAAACTCTAGTATCCATGGTTTCATTTTTTTAATATGTACGCTAAAAGTTAATGAACTTCAATTAACTATATCAAATAATATAACTTTTCATCAAATTAAAAAGTCTTTATATAGCCTTAAAACATGCTAGGAATACACCTACCATACATTCATAAAATTGGTTTTCGTGATGCAGACTCAAACAAAATATATGCTATATAATATGCACACTGAGCACACCTTATAAACACTATGTATTTTGTTTAATGCACAATCTTGAATGTATGGTAAACTGTGCCCGAAGTGCATACATTGTAGTCATTCAGGTGAAACTCTTGTAGTAACTGCTCAAAAGCGATGGAGTGTTACTTTATAGATCAATTGAAATGTTCGTGACATCAATCGAACCATGTTTATAGCAACTTAATCATGTTCAAAAAGTCATAGTGCTCAGGAAACAATAATTATACAGCATCCAGCATTTTCAGAACTTCAGGACATAGTCTGATCCTTTGCGATAATACGTATGAACTTGAGATTGTTGTAACCATACATGTAACAGCTATTTTATTACAACTACAGTACAAATTGTGATAATTGCATTCATTAAAAATTAGTGTAAACAGCAAGTTCTATTTTTTTAAATTATCTATTACTATTTGTTTTCTTTTAAACACATTCATTAATAATAGCTGCTTCGTTTACACATGTTTACACTCAACTAAATAAATCTTCACTTAATTATATTTAGCGGTAACTTAGTAACACGATCATTACACTTTAAAATAAAGCTTATTTCGCAATGTAAAAATTCGCAATAGCGTATATACAAGAAGAACAAAATAACAATATCGTACCTAGATATTAGAAAATAAAAAAGTCACAATGAATGAACCCTTTCCAAAATATTACTGAAGCATATTCAACGGCAGGGAGATCTGGACAGCGCAGTTTCGTCCATATTAGGACTCATGAGAAGACTACACCCGCCCTACACCAACGAATAGTCACGTTTGGATTAAAAACATATTTGTTTGGTTATTTTTGAGCAATGGATTTTGATCCTAACTAGTTTTACACAAATCTAGCGGGCCTTGCAAAGTACTTCTGAATTCAGGCATACTTAGTGTGGTATGTTTTCAACAAAATAGAGAATTCAATTAAATAGTGAACCTTATTTAATATCCTATTTATTCAGTTATATGTGGTCACCTCCGATTCATAATGACAACAATTCCAATTTCAATAATACACAATTAACATGTTTTGAACTGTTAAAATTATTGAATTGATCGATATTTGACTAAAAAATCTTAAACATAAAATATTACTTGTTTCTGTCGCAGCATGCATGATTCTATAACATTCACTAATACTATACTATAAGCTAATCAACATGTATTACTTGATTTCCTATAAATAGAAAATATACATTATTTTTAGATCCAAATTTCGATGCAATACATGTTATGGGAAAACCAAGAATTGACTATGCGTCGATTGAATAAACAATTTTTTTAGAATGTAGGTTAATATACATAATATTATTTTAGTGCACATTTGATGTAAAAGTTAGAAATGTTTCACATGAACTACTATACCAGTTCCTATAAATGCAATCTGAATGCAGGTTGCATTGAAGACGGCAGATAATGTGAGCATAATTCTGGAACAAAAGAAATTAATAAAAGTCCCATTGTTAAATGATAATTTTGTGTTATATTATATAATATTTGATTACTATTTCTGACTAATTGTATGTAATCACTGCACGTATATACTGGGAGCGATGTGACCTTATCGATTTAAATATAGGATCGTAGAGAGTATGTCGTCAGGAATTATGTTAGTATCTGAAGCTCAGAATGCTAGCTAGATCATTGAACTTCTGATGCGCGCGAAAGGATGTGTTACATGACATATTAATGAGATTATATACACAATAACTCAAATCACGAATTATGTTCCAAGCATATATTTTAATGTAACATAGTTTATTCAGTTTTGAATATTATTTATATTTATTTCAAACTGGAATAACATTTACATCAAACTACAAATATAGTCAACATTTTAACATATAATATGCTGACATTTAGAAAGATTGGTTTTTTAGATGAATACTCAGTCTTATAGCATATCAAAGTGATAATTTAGATTTTACAGAGTATATGCTTGCGTAGAACTAATACTATAATAACCTGTTTTCAATAGTACAACGTTAATGTACATAATTTAGTACCAAATCATATATTTAACTTTCTTAATATAATGTTATATTTTTTGAGTTTAAACATTTGCGAAATAAGATAGTATTAATAAAGAAAGTCTCGTTTAACATAAAAGATTACATTTAAGACTGTTCAAAATATTTTCACACGTGCAAACATTTAAACATAATATATACAAAATATACATATGAAACTTAAATACGTATACAATATGGGGTAAATCGGCATAAACTCATCCAACGGGGTCCATCAATTGTGAATCACTGACAGTTTTAGAGCAACTGACACTTAAGACTGTTAAAACGATTGTAAAAAGTACAATACGTACAATATGTTAGTCAATGTTTACACGTCATTTCAGTGACGACAGTTACGTTACACCTACTTGTTCCGCATCTCCAATACCAGATAATACGGTAAACTTTTCGGTTTATGGATATCATATAACCCTTAATTCGCAAAAGGTGTCCTCCTCCGCTGCTGCTATAGGAACGAAACATGCAGGCATAGTTAAGTATATAGAGTAGGTATCTGCAAAAGTGAATCGTAGGTTTATAACACAATAATTATGTGAACTGAGACAAATCAATTATTATAATACCAAATGCCACTGAATGCAGTTCATTAAAGATTACTTCGTAATTGCGTAATACTGATGCTTATGGCAAACGCGATTATGCGAATAGCGATGACACCATAAAAACAATATATATATATATAATAAGACGTTCGAAGGCGGTAGATGACAATTATACATTTCACTGGATGTACCATTAATAGTTTACTTTTTCCATTACAATGATATTATAAACTACTGCATTTATTTGAATTAATTCGCTAACACATAAAATCATGTTTAATAAGTATGAGTGCTGTACATCTTATGAAATATTATACAATGATAAAGGAACATCGACTCTAACACCCTCATTGTGTAACTTCAATCCTGTGTTTGATTATTATTTTCACGTATAATTTATTTTAATATTAAAGAAACATCTGATACACACGTGAATCGCAATATGAACGTCAATTTAAAAAAACAAATATTGTTCTCTAAAATATAAATATGTTTTAAATTAAATAAAGTAGTAACTTGTTTACATTTAATATACGATTCCATTTTCAATATATACGTACATGTTATGTAGTAATACTTTGTATAGCCGACTTAGTATTATTGGATAGGCTACATATTAAAACGCATGTTTCAAGTATTATATTATTTGTTTAGAATATTATATTTAATAAGTTTACAAAAAGTGCGCAGGCCATGTGATAACGCTTACTATTTAATTTGAGTAACAGTTGACCTGTTACACTTAGCATTAATATATATTAACGGAATTATATTGTTATACTCGCACGAAGTAAAGTCAACTGTTTATATTCTAACAAACCAGCGACAAATATATATAAAACAAAAACTATAATATGAACTTTAATAAAATTAAAATTGCATGATAAACATGTAAAAAATAGTGGATAATTATTGCGAAACATTTCATTTTCGGAATACATGTAATTCACATAAATATGTAACAATTGAACCAAACTGATCACATACAATGTTGCTCACAATATAATAAAATATATGCCTATGCAGAGATTAAGTATAAAACATGTAGATATTTACAAGTATAGGGTCAAGTCATACACAGGGACCTGAAGACATCTATCTAAATGATCGTTGAACTATATTCGAAGCAATCTCCGGTTCAGAATAGCTATATACACCCGAAGAAGCAGATTCTCCTGAGAACGATATTCCACGTGTACCCAAGTAGGTCATTGAAGTCATCAGCATCGACTCCATCCGATCGATTCGTCGGTCATGAGCTCTTTCCCGTTCGATATCACGTTCCGCATAAAACTGTTTCAGTTGTCTCATTTCTGACCTCATTTCAACATTGCTCTGTTTCAGTTCGTTTATTAGGGTAATAATTTCTGAAATAGCAAAGTATGAAGTTATCCATAGATATATATACACACCTGATAACATGTATAATATCAAGAGAAGATATAGGGTATTGCAGGAGACGAGGAAAGTTTTAATGTTATTCAGGTAATTGAGATTCATTGTGTCGCCCTTAAAGTTTATCAAATATATAAATTTAGCTAAATATTAATATGTTTGTCATGATATGTTACTTTGAGGAATTTGTAATTGACAAAACAAATACAAATCTCATACAAAAAGCCCACGTTGAAGCTCGGGACAATTGTAAAATAACAATTGTTTTAGATTTGTTTTAATCAATTTTAACATTTGTGAGAGCATCATAAACATATAGGTTAGTAACAGGAAGTTTAATAAGTTTAAACAAACTACTAAGAGTGTAGATTTACTCAGGTATCAACATTAGTCACAACATAGATAGATTTTCTTATATTATCTTAACAATATTTCAGTTATAAATAATGGAGATATTTATTTATCGATTTCAACATTTAAGAATTAACAACATTTCGTCCAAATGTTTTGTTAAATTTTTTTAAATTATCTATATTGAAAATAAAAGTAAACTTGTAACAATCGAAAATACTTTAAGCTGTATTGAGTTATATTAAGCAGTTTTCATATTCAGAAAATCTACCTCTTTTGTACATGTAGATCTATAGTAACAATACAAAATATATTTATTTTGAAATGTGTTCACATAATATACGTTTTTTATTGTTATATGTGGAATTTAAAAAACATTTAACATATTTCAATTTGATTACCATAATCAGTGTAATGGACGGTATTATATGTATTGAGTCAGATAAACGGTAATTATATTAAATGTATTTTTATTTATATTTGTATATTTGTATTATTATATTTATTATAAACAATACTTTTATTATGTATACTTTCGAACTAGGATAACGTTTTATATGTGTTATCTAATATGCTTGAGTGAAAAATTTAATTAAAAATCAAATTTACTCATTACTTTTAAATATCGTAAAGAAATGTCTAGAAAAATGTAACTATTTACAATAAGTGTATAACTATTTGTAACTGCGTTATGTTAACGGTAGTTACTATGTAAAAGCGTAAATATTGTCACTAAAATAATAAAATCTTTTTTAAGTGTTACATTACATATCAGAATAAAAGTAAATTGTCTAAAAATGTTAAAAATACAAAAAAATGCCACACGCGTTACCTGAGGTTTGAACTTGCACACTCGACTCCTTATTCCCCATACTTATCCACACGAGATATACATCAATAGGATGGAGTAGTGTCTAAACAGTGTGCGTTATATACGCTTGTCAACATACCTACAGTACAGAACGATTGGATAGGAAGTATTTCTTATAGGTATTGTGCACAGCGTTACATGTGTAGCTAGTTGCATGTGCGTGAGGTAGTTTAGTTTAATACAAAAAACGTAGACGAGATATACTTTACTAGACATGAAATTACGTATTCAGCGATCGCTGAAATCTTGGATATTGATCGCATTAAACAGTTTAGTCAACCCAATTAAATTATATTCAATAGACTGTGCAAGTCATGCAATAGTATCTGAACTGAATGACAAGCAAATGTATATATAATGTTAAAGGAGTAGGGTGGGTGAGCGGACCCCCTCCTCCCCCCCCCAGGACCTTTGGGCAAACATCAGGTCTTCCATGTGTACATGGGAGTTTCCTTCTGGAATTAATTTTTTGTTGTTGTTTAATTACATTTGAAGTTAGATGTTTAAATTTGACCCCGATAAAATAAAACGAACCGCTTCACGGTCATTATTGGACTTTTTAAACAAATTAAGTTATTTAAATTATTTCTAAGGGGGCCATTACATGCCTAAATGATATGTACATAAGTACAAACCAGAAATTTATTCATTTACTCGAAGAGGATCTTCCTTTAAGATTTAGAGCCCTGCATAATCTGGACATAAGAAGTTAGAGCATAAGCCCACAATTCGTCGCAGTAATCCCCATATTATTGAGAGGACGAGTTGATGTGAAGTCGTTAAAACATATTTATAACAATAATATTATATTCTGAACATTATGCATGCTATTAGTAGTGTTGTGAGCGTACAAAAACATTATTAAAATGGAAAATAATGATATGTATTAAACATTATGTATTATTGAAAAAGTAGTTACTAATGCTATGAATGTATGATGCATATATCCCTTTATTTTTTTTCAATTGTTTTTATTTTTATAATATTTGTTTAAATATGTAAAAAAAACTGTTAAAAAAACTATTCTGAATGGAGTAAAACACAGTACATAAGGTTAAAAAAATACTCACAATGAAGTTTATAAAATACTGAAAATAAGGTTCATAAAATACTCAAAAAATACTCACCCGTGGGCAGCACCTTGCTTCAGCGCACCAGCTACTGCACCTGCATCTTCATATACACCGAAGTGGTGTGGTGATCCAAAACACGTTGCCGCAATCGAATCAGTCTCTCGGTAATTCTACGATGAGATGGACGTTACGTTGTGGTGGTAATGCAGCACCATCTCATAGTAGGGTTCCTTCATGCTCCACACGTTCTTGTTCAATTTGTAAAATCTCAATCAGTAGGTATAAATTAGGATGATGACAATTCATTTGTCGGTTGAGCGTTGAATGCCAGGGTTCCAAGTTATCTTTAGTTCTTGTTCCTTGAATATCGCCGAAATGGGTTCATATTTCGCGCTACCATAGGGTCCACTCATGTGGTCGTTACATATTATTATCTATTGAACGGAATACTCTTTTAATTGATTTGAAGGGCTGGTTGCATGATGCCTTCTGACTTTGCAGTTGCAATTGCCTATTTTTCTCTACTTTTACCAGCATCTAGTGGGTGATTGTGAATTTCGCGGGAGCTCGTTACATGTAAGTTCGTTGTTACAGCTGTAGCTATACACCCTCCAACCCGACACCTCCAGTATTTGACATCTTCCATGTTGCGGTTGATGGAAAGAAGATAATTGTGTATTTCAAGCAACTGACTTTTGATTTCAAGCAACCTCTCTTGCTATGTACGAAAGTAGCTTCCATTTCAATGTACAATGTAGTCACATTAAATAAACTGCATAAACCTTATTTATATGAAAAAGCTTGTGTATCAGTGAAATATAATCACTAATCACGAATCACTATTAATCGCGTAACACAAATTGTGGTTCTTAAAATATTAAGTAATATTAGTTATTAAATGGCAATTATGCGAATCACGATTATGTGAAACAATACGTACCCACAACTATGTGTTGATTGTTTTTAGTGTCTATTTAGTGACAATTATGTGTTGATGTGTATTTAGTGTATATATTGTCACCATAAATTATGTTATAATCAGAAAGCCACAGACAATACATTAGCTGAATGTAGGCAAGGATTTAAGTGATCAATATGTAAATGTTTTGCAATGAAAGATTACGGGAACATTAAACAATTGTCTAAAAAGGATATTTTTAAATATAATATATAGTAATACTTGATCGATTAATGTAAACTATATTCATCGTTTTAGTTTTTTAGTTTGAGAAGGTTCTCGATAAGCGTTATCTGATTAATGCTTTCTACACGTGAACTTATAAAAACGTCTCATGCTAGTAATAATGTCATTAACCTTAGGTCTAACAATACTATCGTTTTGCACCAACCCATTGCTCAGAATAAAGTCTCGGCCGGTGCCTTTAAATTTGTTGGCCCTATGGTCTGGAACTCTCTTTCTGTTAATTGCCGTAACCAAAAAGATTTCAGTAAATTTAAAAAACTTTTAAAAACTGAACTCTTTAATAATAACTGACTATGTGTTTTCTTTTTTGTATCTATTTCTATTTTTCACTTTTTAGATTCAACTTTACTTAATGTATCCTTGCTTGATTATACCTTTGTCCACTTTGATTGTATTTACAGATATTGTGGTTAAATAAATTATTATTATTACACTTTATTTAAAAATAAATATTATATCCTTTATTCATAACTACTTAATCGACATAATGACAATTTCATACACATTATGTCAATAGGACAATGTATGAAATATGGCAACACATATTCGGGTAAATAAAAAAATATACATAGCTTATTTATTATTAAAATATAACAATGATATGTTCTTTTCGTCATACTTAATTACCAAATCATAATTGTTGTAATGAAAAACATTTAAGTTTTGTTAGTATTCAGTTACAATAATTATATTTCTTGATTACTAATATATGTTCGCATAAACCTATGTGTTGCTGAATTTCTTCCGCTCCATAAAGAAATACCTAAACATTTAATTCCGCAGTATGTCGTACTGTTTCGCTATCTTTCATCCTTCACCCAACGTGCCAAATTCTCTTATTGTGCAGTACATCTGAGCGAGATGCAGTCATCCTTCACTGATAGGTATTGTTCTCCTATTGACAGTAGCATATTATGACTATTGCCACCAGCGTATGTACCTATACTAGATTATTGATTATAAAAAGAAGTCCATTATAAAGTTGACTATAACTAACAATTATTATTTGATTATATTGTAACTATTCATTATTCAACAGTAATGTACCTAATAATTCCTTGCTTATACGGACGGTTCATTTGAGATCACACAACACAAAACATTGAAAAGTATGCAGAGGGGAATTTCATTTAATTTAATATTTTTTCATTTAATTTTATAATAATACGAACGTTTATTAAACAAACATTTCATATATAATAAATATATAGAAAAATATTATTAAAAGTATACAACAAAAAGGAAAAAATATTTATTTGTATGTGTTTCGATAAAAAAACGAGTTTTTAAATTTAATTTACAAGAAGTAGTGTGTGCTTATATTATCATGAAAATATTACAAGCAATTCAGTAAAATCCTTTCTTCCTCAAATGTTCCACTAAACTGTATTGCTATCTTTACGTTGAAAACTCTTGCCGCCACCAACACCTCTGTCCAGAAGCTTCTCACTTATTCGCAGCACCTCCAACATCTTATCAATCTTCTCATTCTGTGCCACATCCCGCTTTTTGACCTCGCAGACGTTGCGGTCCATTATCTGGTGCAGGTCAGAGATCTCCTTCTTCTGCCGACTGTCGTTATCCGCAATTGTCTCATCGATCCTCTCCAGTCGCTGAACCACCGTCTCATTGACCGTCTTCTCCAGGGACTCCAGTCGAGCCGTCAGTGCCGCCAGCTGTGCTCCTGAAGATGCCGACGATGACTTATCGGTCTGAAGACGGCTGAAGTTGTCTCTCAACGTTGTCACTTCCGTCGTACATGCGCGAACATTGTCTAAATCTTTTCAAAAAGAGGACAAATAATTGTTTAGCCGATATACCAATCATACACAGTATGTTTACATGTGTAACACGAATTACATTGGTGTATCTATCATGTATAGTTTACAAATCACAAATTCCGTGTTCTATGCTCACATACATAGGCCCCTACATACAATACACGAAACAAATACATATCCATCATCAACTATGCCTTGTGGTATATTATAAACACAACCTGTGAATCATTAAAACTGATACTAATAAATGATGTAGTCCATGCTATTGATTGACCCAATATTATGTAGTATACAGAATTTTAAATTCAAAACTTGATGTCAAGTATGAGTTATTTGTATAGAATATTGTGCTGTGTTGCAGAAGAGGGGTACCATACGTAATTTAATTTCAAATACATCGTAAATATAAAACATTTATTGTATATTACCTGTAGCTCGAAGTTGGTTATTACCCATGAATTGACGATGTTAACTAATTATTTTTAAAATAGTAAGCACAATAATCGTTCCATATACAAGTTAAGTAATATATATATATATTACTTAAATTGTTCAGACAATGCATATAGTATACACATCACTTGTATTAGGCCTAATATTGTTACACTGAAAACCCACTCTTTTAGCTCAGTCTCCATTGAATATGGCCAGCTAATTAGTACTTTCAAAGACACCACAACGCTATGCCTGACAAGCACCAGCTATTGATACTTATAATAGAGAGACTTCAGTTCAGCATAATTAAGTTGTATTCACAATCGATGATTACAATCTGAACCAAAGCATATATCTCTTAGTTCTGGGGGGTGGGGTGAGGCCGTATTATACACATTATTATATATCCTGTTATTGATTTATTAAACGTTTATGAACGATGGGGAGGGGGGTTGTGGCCAATACATCATGTTATTGATTTATTAAAGTTTTAAGAACGATAGTCAATGGAAGTATTCATGTTTCAAAACTAAACTCAAAATTAAATATAGTGACATATAACATTAAACAAATCATTATTAATCATATAGGCTGCTAAATCATTTTTAAAAATACATTTTGTGCGTTTTGCGTTATTCAATTCAAAATATTAATTTCATTATCTATTGTAAATAAGTATTTATAGCATAACATATTATAATCGTCCAATGACTAAAAATGATTTTTTTATTAAAAACTTTTTATAAAAATTAAAACTTGTCTAACAAATACCGATAATTTTCACACAATTTTGACAATTTGTTTCAAAATAATAATAACAACATTAAAAAAAATAGAAGTCAAATTTAAACTCAACTCTCCTTACCATAATATCCAATCAACTTTCTTTATCATCAACTACAATCAACTCTCCTTACGATCATATCAACTCAGCTCTCCTTACCAGTATATCCCCTTAACTCAGCCTACCATCAGCAGCTATACTGGACAGAGAAATATATAACATACATATTTTGCGTTTACTTCTACTTGGCATAAACAAAAACTCCAACAGTACCATCTAGAATTACAATATGGGAAGAAATATAATCTAGTATACTTGTATAATTCCAAATTTGTTACACAATGAGTAATGTTCAGTATGCACGCCATCTGATAATAATAATATCAGCTGTTCATTTCTTACTAATGTCGTTTTGATGTTTCAAATAATATATGAAATATGTTCCAAATTGATACAATTGATATAGATGACGTCTGAAATAAGATTGTATGTCAAATAAATGTATTCAATCATTGTTTTTTTTAGCATTTTAGTAAATTATAATTTTTTTTTTAGATAACGTGAAAGTGCGCTCGCGTATGCTACACAGTATATGTATTTGTTCATGACATGTTAATACGATGTACTCAATTGATTGAAATAAAAGACATGTACATGAATGTAAATATAAATATAATAATATTATTAATAGATAACTTAGTTATTTAGATATGTAACTAACCGAAAGTCTTGCATTGCATTAGCAGAATTAATATCAGCTTGTTTGAATTGATAGATAGATAGAGATATGGTGCATTACATACCTTTTGAAGTGTATTTCTTATTACTAAATTAATACATTGCTGATTTAGCTGGAATAATAATTATTTTAATGAACTATACACTCTGTTACTACTCAATATAAATGTTAGTAGTATACGTACACATGCGAGCAAGATATAATAAAACATACATTACGTTTTTTAATTTTGACGACAGTAACTGTGGATACTAATGACATCAAACTGAAAAGATCGAACTATGTATTAATGTCATTTAAAAAATTATAATTGTTATATAACAGAAGAATTATCTAACAAAATATGTTCCGTCTAATTATGTCAATTTGCAACATAATGAGTTTTACTTAAATACAACAACATTGCAGAAATTCAAAGTTCCATTATTGTTGTATAATTGATTAGCTGTATTGATCAGATATGAAGCTAAAATGTCACAGACTATGCCCCGAAATGATGCTAAAATGTCACAGTCTATGCCCCGAAATGATGCTAAAATGTCACAGTCTATGCCCCGAAATGATGCTGCGCAGTCATCGTCTCAGTGCGCCGTGGTAGGCCCGCCGGTCGTGGCGTAACGGTGAACACGAGGAGAGTACGCTCATAGGCCGATCTAGGATCAACGACTGCCCTCCTTATGAGGGACCTGGCCGCTCAGAAAGACACCGGGGCAGGGTCTTGCAACCCATCATAATTCCGAATTAATATGAATTAATATGGAGTATATTAGATTAATATAATTCACACTAATTGAATTATAGTTAATTTATAATGAACTATAATTTTATAATTATCAATTATTATATTAATTTATATTTATTATAAATATTTATTTAATACAGCAACAGTGCATATTTATCATAAATATTTATTAAATAAAACAGTGCATATTTTATCGCTTTACAATAGTTTACGGATTATAAATAACATTATAAGGTGCAGTACATTATTGTTAATTTTTTCTAAATATTTTATTGTTGCAAATGGTAATACATGTAACGGTATTACAATTAATATAATATAATACAAAAAATCATGTTTAATCACTTATTTACCATATTAAATCATTTTGAATTGATCAAATCTCACTATTGTTGAGGCAATTGAACAAGTTTCTAAAGTAACTATTTTGTTCGATACTGGCGCTTCTTTTTATCACAAAATATACTTTTAGCAGTTATGTTCTATTGATTGAAATTTATAATTGTCCGCATATAATTATATTTGGATAGCGAGGGATAATGTCATGTAATCTACTGTGCTATATCATTCTTTTATTTCCACAACCCAAGTGTATTATGAATGATTTATAATGTCGTTATCTGTTTTATAATATGTTACTAATCATAAATCGAATTATTCAATTTCCGACAAGTTATCATACAGCTAATACAACACAATTTATTTTTGTATAAAGTGGCACATCAAATGATCCTCACCAGTACATATCTTTTTTAATATTACATTCAGAATTCAGACAACCAGTTCATTGATAACACATCTGAAGAACTGCAATGAAAATATATGTATTGTATTTACTGGGATATTTAGTACTTATTTCATGCATTTCTGGTAAGCTTTTGAATATTTATTTTCTTGTATATTTAAATAAGTTGATGAATAAATATACCCCAATTAATGTTAGTTACAATTGAACATTCATATTATTAAGCATGTAAGATTTAGTTAGATTTAAAAATACGATTTTTTTAAACAATTAATTTAAAATTCCATTTTAAAATATTTAATTATTTTTCTTTACCGATAATATAAATAAATAAGCGTTTATTTGTTTAGATTTGGTATCGCAAGATAAAAGTGACAATTTATATATGACAACAGAAGTATAACATTAAATATTAAATGTACAGCCGTACGACAATTATTACGAAAACATAACAAGGTACATAAATATACTGAGAGCATTATTTTTAACGCTGATAAAAACATAAAATACTGCAAATAATTTTCGAACGATGCGAAGTGGCTGAACAATCGTTCAAAACAACATGTCAATGGTTAGTCAACGTCTTTTGTGGAATAAATGATATATTGTATTAAATCAAAGTTTACTTAATACCTTTGTGTATTTGTTGTAAAAACTTTGCAAGTATTTTAGTCAATATTTTTTTATTTTTTTGGAAAAAGTAGTATTTGTTAAATTTACTTCAATTATAAAAAAAACAAGCAACATAAATTGACAAATATTAACTAGTCAACAGGGCAAACTAGCTATCAAGTTCTACATTTGTCTAAACATGTTCCTTAATTCTTAATCTTACTATTAATCTTAATCTTAATTATTAATCCTTAATTCTAAACGAAACTATAATTTGACTAAATCTATAAAAAAAATAGTTGTAAATATCCAAATTTCCGATTCATTTTTTTAATGTTTCGCTTCCACCAACAAAAGGTTTGATAATTGTATAAATTTGAAATATATTTAACTATAATATGTAAATGCATTTCAGTTTGTGAAAGTGGACCAAATGAGTCCAAATTGCTGAAGCATATCTTCAATAAATCCAGAGCAGACGCTATTGATATTTTTGAACGACCGGTTTTAGATGACAGTAAACCAATGGAAGTTCGAATGAAATTTGAAATTATTCAAATTATGGAGTTGGTGAGTATATCTATATTATATGTAAATGTGAAGAATATGGGGAGTCTAGAGAAGTATATTATACGTTTACATTCGAAGAATATGGGGAGACTAATGAAGTATATTATACGTTTACATGTGAAGAATATGGGGAGTCTAAATAAGTATAGTATACATTAAATTTAGATGCGAAGAATATAAGACAACTATTGGAAAAATATTGCAGTTGCAAGAATGCTTACTTGGTTTATTCTAGCGATAACCCCAAAAAACATGAAAAATAAATGAAAAAACAACAAATCTAAAAAATCAAAAACTAAATTATCTTAATCACATAAATAAAAAAGTGCATTGATTGTGCAAATACGACTAATTATATACTGATGATATAGATAATCTAAATACTAAATACTTTCTAGAATTAGAATTGTGTAGTATACATATATATTGTCTCAAAACTGCCGTTTTGTTTACATAATATACATTCTGTATGAACATATACAATTCTTATTTACTTTTTATTATTATTGCGTAAATATGATTTTATCCATATTCGTGTTTTATTTCATTTCTTTGGTTTTTTCATTTCTCATATTATTAGTGTTTCATTTCGTTCTTAATGCAGGATGCAGTCAAACAAAGCTTGAAAACATTGATATGGAATAGTATGGTAAGGATACTTTTGTATTTTTTTGTGGTTGACTGTGTCTATATTCCAGATATTAAAATATAGTTTCAATAGAGAAACACTATGTGTTTTAAATATTGCACTAAATATGGTATACATTTTACTGTGTTCAACATTCAAATCAGTTTCATCAGGTTTCATTTTTTCCCAAATTCTAGAACGATTTTGCAAAAAATGTACGTTATGTTGAATATGTTGGTAAACTCGTTGTAATTACTGAATTGATATATTGTACTGAATTTAATGTAAAGTAATAAGCTACATGTTAAGTTTTAATACATATGAAATACATTTAGTACCACGTACGGTCAGTGTTATTCATAATCTCAAAATCTTATCATCTTATAATCTACGGTAAATAGTATTAATTGAAATAACTATTTAAATAATGTATTATTACAGAATAAAAATATATTGAAATATGTGTGCAGAACTAATTGAATTAATATATGGGCCAAAACACGAGCAATCCGTCACATGACATAACAATTATTAATTGCTACAAACCTAAAAAAGCAGATGTTTTATATATAAACATCTTAACGTTTCTAGAGAAATATAAACAGTATGTTAAATATGTTTAATCTATCATAAACTAAATGCTTTTCTTTTAATGTTTAGTAATACACAAATTCGTTAAATAGAATGGTAAATAAATGTTTAGCTATACAATTATTTATTTATGTTTACTATAGAAAATATATAAGACATTGCTAAATATTGCCTAACTTTTGCAATTTATAGTTACTATTTGTGATATATATTTATTTTTATTTTTTATTGAATATCGTTATTTTCCGAGCGTTACTAAAATGTATTAATATTTATTTGGGCGTTTATTGATGCGTAGATTACATTTTATTTATGTTTAATCTAGCTTAACAATGATGATATTATATTTTGGAACCGATATATATATATATATAATATTATATAAAATATATCCATTTTAGTTTTGTCCCGATCGTTACCTAGACTTGCATTTTATATCACTTACGGTATTGTTAAATCTTATGTGTAAATGAATATACATGTATTATTGATTTTCACTTCATAGTTCCAAAATGTAAAAATCAATAAATAATAACGAATCATGTCAGTATAGAAAGATACATATTTTCTTAAACTTTTTTCAATACTTTCGTCTTTTAATAATGTTGCATAATATAGGAAAGACAATCACATACGTATAATGATTCGTATTATGAATAGTAAATTAGTTAATATTGTTCGCCAATTAAATCAGTAACCAATAAATACTACATTAATCGGACAAAAGCAACTTTATTAGTAATGTTATCTATGTATGTAAGCACGCATTCGAGTTACGCGACATGACAATGCTTATCAAAGAAGCATACACATTATTCTCGAATAAAATGAGTTACACCTTGAATTGACCACTTTTCAACAGCAAAGACGACAACCTTTCGTCAAATATTCCAGCGAAATACCGCGAAACGTGTGTCTGCGCATTTATCATGCGAATGTGTAACTGAAGTTGCTCGTTATTATTCAGAAGATAGGCAACATTCCAACGACTAAAGAGCTCAATTAATATATCAAATCTATACATGTAAACTGGTTAAAGACAATCTCAAATGTTTCTTTTGGCACTGTTATGTCAAAGACGAACAAGGACTTTCATTCGAAAAACAAAGAAATGAGTCTATAAGGCTCTTCAAGTGGATTTTAGGAAAAATTACACATTTTGCTATCAGGAAGAGGAGCTGTCAGTACACTGAAATCAAGTACCTATTAATAACATTATTCAAAAGCGATCTACTGGGGTACTGCAAATACGATCTCGTTTTCTATCATTAGAGCTTGTTTAGAACATGACACATACTCTGTTGATTCATATTTGAAAAGCATTATTCGCTATCTATAATCAGCTAGACACCTAAACAAATAAGTCGTTCTGAATATATTTCGAGTGATGCAGCTGCACAACAATTTAAATGTAAATTTTCGTTTAGTTTATTTCACAAATTTGTTGAACTATTCGAAATTAAAACATTCCGGAATTTCTTTGCATCATGCTACGGAAAAGGAGCTGTGGATTAATTGGTGGTGGTCTTAAACAAATAACACATTTTTTTTTAAATCGTCGAGGAGCCCTAATCACAAACGCTGAAAGTTGTGTTTTATCTATCTTTCAAAAATTACCCACATTATGTTCGACAATATTTCAAAATGTTCAAATAAGTCAATGACCAAAGCAAAGTTGAATTTGAGGAATTTATTCTGAAAGCACGCACTATTGAGGGCCCACAACATATTATCCATTAGATTACATCTGCTAAACAAGGTACAAAGCATACAAAACGGTTAAGTAATTTATCAAATACTACTGTTCGTTTGGTTCCGAGCGCGACTTTTACAATGTCTGAATGCTACCTACATATTGACTTATATATTTTTGTTGAAGATATACATAATAGGTTGGGTTAAACTGTTATTTTTACTTTTTTTCGTTAACTGATATGGAAATTAGGGTTATGTATGTGGATAAATAAAACCGTACTGACATTTTTTTTCTCCAAAAGCTACTTTTAAAAATTATGTTATCATACAGTATATACAAATCGAAGAATTATCCATTTCAAAATGTAAAACTACTACATAACGAATAAAAGTTTTATATTAACGGGATAATTAGATAACAAACGGTTTCCTTTAATAAAAAAAATTCATGTTACATATAATATTGTAAAGTATGTGTTTTGCCACGAGCGTTATCGCACATTGGTCTTTATCATTATTGTACAAAAGGTATAATATGTATCTTAACCCTTCGTACGTGGAGGGGAGTATGCCAATTTAGTTTTCAAACAAATTATGTTTCTGATTAAAATATAAAACGTATGACCCTGATTTGTTAACTTTTATCTAACTAAAAAATACAGTCCCTCAAAAAGTATTAGTCACCCCCACTATATTTATCTTTTTTTTGTATTTATATGTCTTAATATATGATATGTATTTATAATAAATTAATAATAGTTCATCAATTTAACAAGTATTATCACTATACATAATTATATGCAGTACAGAGACTGGATGCTGAGTATTTGTCATCAATTAAAATAGTGTCACAAATGATTAGTCACCGTCTTTTCTTTCCAGCTTACAGAGTTAATTCGGTCTTAAATGTCATTGGATGTTGTCGTCTAACATCATCATTGCTTCTTCTTATTAACTTGAGAGGCAATACAATTGATTTTTTCATTGCATGCTTATCTAGCTCATTCACTCATGCAAGTGAATTTGTGCTATTATTGCCATGAGTAAACGAAAAGATTTAATTGACAACAAGAAACATGCAATAATGGCCCTTCTTCGGTCTAATTTACATACCAATTTTGAAATTGCTGTACAAGAAGGCATATCAAAGCGTTCAACAATAATAAATAAACGTAAACTGGAGGCAGGAACTGTTATGACAAATGGTAGACTAAAAAGATGTGACGGAAAGAGAAAAACTGGACCATGTACTGATAGAGTAATCAAACGCAACTTTCTTATGAACCCTTTTATGACGCCGTATCAACCAGCCCAGGAAATGGTAATTGCTGGAAAACAAAGTTCTTACATGTATATTCGTCGAAGGCTCAAGGAACAGGGCTTCCACAACTGCCGAACTCAAAAGAAACCACGACTGACTTCAGCAATGCGGAAAAAAGGATTACAATGGGCGCCCGCATGGTCAACTAAAGATTGGTCAAATGTGGGTAAATTACTTAAAAGGTATTCAAAGTTTTTAATTGAGTAAGCTTCCAAGTATCAATAGTTGTGCTATGTTAAATAGACCCATTATGTCCATTTTACTAATGTATTTACATATCACTTTCAGGTATGCTTCTCAGACGAATCAACATGTGAATACCATGATGGCTATCGACCTACTGTTTGGGTCAAAATTGGATCGCCTAGGCCAACCATTTCTACAGCGACATTTTCAACGAAAGTCATGGTGTTGTCTGTCATGTGGGCCAAAGGGGTTGGCCGTATCTTCATTGTACAAGGCACAATGAAATCTCCTCAAGACATTGATATCATGAGAGGTCGTCTTCTACCACAACTGAACGACTGGGTCCCTGAAGGTGATGTCATTTATATGCAGGATGGGGCCTCCTGCCACACATCGAAACTGTCCATAAAGTTTCTGGCTGATAATGCTATCTCTGTATTGCCCTGGCCAGGTAACAGTCCGGATCTAAATCCGATCGAAACGTTATAATAAAACAACGACTTCAATATCAGACCATCGAGACCAAGGCTGAAATGATTGGGGCTGTAATCAAGGCGTGGTTTCGTGATGAGTCCATCAAAGAAACATGCAACAAGTTAGTGGACACAATGCTTGTACGAATTTAGGCAGTAATTGCAGCAAAATGAGGCCATACCAAATTCTGAGATAGCTATCACTGAGAGTGACTATTGATTTTTGTCAATGTACGTGTGTGTATGTATATGTGTAAATAATGACATATAATTATATATACTATTATGTATTCGTTCATAATTGTGGTGTTCTATATCATTTTATATCTATATATGTGTAATTTAGTAATACATACTTGCTGTTTAGGACTTTAAACTATATTTTATTGTATTTCTTTGCAAAATATAAAGGGGGTGACTAATAATTTGTGAGGGACTGTATAACAAAAATAATTTCAAATATGTTTACATACAAGAAAACATTGTATTTTTATTGATCCATTTTATATTGTATACACCCACCCCCCTCCTTGGTTTTCACACTCGCCGACAATATTAGGAGCTAAAACTTGCTACATTAATAGAAAAAATAAGTTTATCGTAAATTATATCCATTTAACTTGATTATTAAAATGATTTATTTAAATAACCAGCAATTAAAAAAATTACTCAAATAACTTTTATACTACTTATTGTTTATTTGTATAAGTAGTTTGATTATAAAAAATATATCAACAAATATAGATTTTGTGATCTGCAATCAGATACAAAAATAATCAAGTCCATTGGTTGCATAAGTTATAGCGTTTATTGGTGAATATATAGCACATATGGTTATTTTCCTATAGTTTTCCTAACAGGAGTATATGATGTAATCATATCATAAACCTTATACCAATAGATTTCTTTTTGAAAATTAAATTCGCTCGACAAGTTTTTAGGAGGTATCTGTATACTAAATGTCAGCTTAATCGGATGATAAGAACACTGGTTTTCCAGGGGGGAGGGGGGGGGGGG
>JAUZND010005421.1:0-11215 GCA_034780555.1 Coelogynopora nodosa
AACTTTTGACATGTTGTTCACAAGACCCAATACTACTAGAAAACACCAAAATACCTTTGCTTGCAATTTTTTGGGGTTAGGCCATATTTTTTCATACATTGACTCTACTATTAGTTTAAAAGAACAAACCTCATGTTACTCCCTGTTAAATTTGTAGCATAAATACGGAAAAATTAAACCCATTTTTCAATGTCGTCAGCAAACAAATTTCTACGTTCAAATAAAAGCTAATATAAACTAATTAGCGGGATTTCAGAAGGTCAATAAAAATGTTCAATATACTTTTAAAATATGTCTAAAATATACAAATTAAATTAGTTGTAGCACATTTTTTCTATTATTTATTGTATATATTTAGTATAATATAATTAATAGATATTCAATATATATTATTAAACAAACAAATGCGCATTAAATATTAAATAAATAATTTTACTTACACGTTCTTGTTAATTACTTATTATTAATTAAATTACAATTAATTACTGCACTGTATAATTTTTTAAAGTATTTTTTTAAACATTTTACGCTATTTAAACTGCCATTGTTTGTTTATCTAAACTACTTTTTATTACCGACCTTGGAAAAGTGGTTTTTATCCTCTGGATTTAAGTCACAACACTCTGTGAGATATTTAAATAAAATTAAAAAGGAAGGATACGACTATATATATAATATCATACAAATAGGCTATATACATTTGTTAAGAGACAAATAATTAAAAATAATTAAAAAAATAAAAAAAGAGACAAAAAATCAAATAAAATATATAATAAAATATATCCAAAAAAATTAATATTTCAGTAACTAATCATAAATTTGTTGGCATTTTAAACAAAGTAAAACTGTTTTAAAAAATTATTCTATAAATTATATTAATATTTATTTAAAAATTTAGTTCTATGCAACAACTTTCAAATTGATTGAAAATAATATTTTCAATTTAACAATATAAATTATATTTATTCTACAAAAACTATAATTTTTTTATAAATATTAACAGAACAATAATAATTAAATATACAAGTAATTATAGCAAGCGCGATTTCAAAGGGACAAATCCGTGTACGTGGGTACGTGGCACCCTCTGGATAGATTTGTGTTTCGGAATGGATGTTAGCCAAGCGTACGTATCTATCATTTTGAAAAGGCAGATATAGTATAATGAAAGATTAATAAATAACACCCTGTATTATGCATGCTAACAACAGCATCACTGGTGTGACACTGTTATATATTGTATATGTATACAAAATACAAAAGATTGTATAAATTTAAGTTATTAGATATATCTTAGAGTGGAAATTTACCGTTATTACATTTAAACGGCCGTTATTACCTTTTATAATATTATAATGATGCCTTTTCACAAATTGGACGTTTGCATTTTATATTTAGTAAATAGAATTTAATGTCCGAAGTCCCGCACTATTGATAATTTTGGTTTTATTATATATCATTTGTTACATGTGTTCTTATTTATGATCTGGCATGTCCCCAATTATTATTCTACCTTTTGGGATTTAACAGACTGTCTTAAATCATAAACCGGGAACCCTTTTCCTTTTACAGTCTTTTCCTTTTCCTTTTTTCTTTCGCTTTTCCTACCCCTTTTAACCACAACATTAAAATTGAAGGTGTCAAAACATATAACTATAGGTGATCTGCCGAACTCGTATGACATCATCGTGTCTCACTATGTAATCACGGATTTAACAATTGGAATTGACTGGACGATAAATAATACTGTCTGAAATATATTCATATACACCCATATATGCAACATTATAATTGTTGTAAAAGACTGATATAGTTCATATTTAATAAATTATAAAGATTATAGATTACTCGATTTGTCTAAGTAATTTATTTATTTATTAATTTATAAAGGAGGTTTAAGTTAATTATTAAACATTATATACATCTAGGCTTATAGTATATAATGCATGTTGATAAAACAATACATAAATTGAATTTGATTAAAATTAAAAGTAAAAATATAAATAAACGTTGCATAAAATTAGAAAAAGTTTAATTAAAATGATGTTATTGTTCTACATACAACTGAATTAAGTTACATTTTAATGTCGTTCTACATATATACAATAAGATTAAATTAATTTGTTTGTTTTCTAATTTTTAATAAAATGTTAATCAAACTTAGTTAAAATTTTAATATTGTTCTATTTGTATTTTATTCATTGAGCATAATACCATGTCAAAATCATTAAATGTTAATAATATCGTTTTTATACGCAGTAAATTGCACACAAAATAAAGTTAAATTCTCCGTTATTCAGTCTTACACTGTTGCCACCCTGACGCTAAGTTGAGGAGATCAACACGAAAGCCGTGATGAACATTGCTATATGGCATATGACCGGACTAATTATACTCCATGCTTGGCTCTACAGGCTTATAAAGTTATATAAACCTCATTGCACTGATGTAACACCTAATCAGAGATATTATCTTGACCTCCAGATCATTTAAGTAAACATGCTTGATTATTTCCCTTTGATTTACTTAATTCAACAATACTCGACCCTTTCTTTCCCTTTTTCCTTTCTTTCGCTTTTCCTTTCTTTCCCTATTTCCTTTACTTTTCTTTTTCCTTTACTTTCCCTTTGTTTTTCCATTTTTTCTTTTTCCCCGCTTTATAATTTATTAAATATGAACTATAGCAGTCTTTTACAACAATTAAAATGTTGCATATATGGGTGTATATGTACCTATATCTTTCAGACAGTATTATTTATTGCCTAATCAATTCCAATAGTTTAATTCGTGATTACATAGCGAGACGCGATGATTTCATACGATTTCGGCAGATCACCTATAGGCATCTGTTTCCACACCTTCAATTTTAATGTTGTGGGGAAAAGGGGTAGGAAAAGTGAAAGAAAGAGGAAAGGAAAAGGGTTCCCCGCTTTATGAATACCACCCCAGTTTCCTAGCGTCTCTCCGTGTAAATAGACTCATTAAAAAGTATGTATTCAACTTTTTGTGAAACGTCACGTCGCGCTTAATTGGCAATAGCCTTTACTATAGATAACAAATTACTAAGTAATAATCAATTAAACAAATTTCGAAAAAGAACGGAAGCCTTAACAACGATAATGGCTTAATTGTGCAATATGTTATTTGTTGAACATTTTAAATATAAATTATTGTTTTTAATTCGATTAAACGACTAAATTTTACACGGCTAAAATTGTTTAATTCTTTAATTGTTTAATACTACCTAGCTATTTTCAGAAGTTATTTAGAATGAGAAAACATTATGAGATTTATACGGAATACTTAAATAGAAGAATTACATATAACAACTGAACGTTTAAAACTATATAATACAATATTTAAATTTTTTTAATAAAAATCGGTTAAAAATTACTTTCGAAAAAAAATTAATGTTTCAAATGAGGTACTATAAATTTAAAGGTGCTATTATACCTAGATCAGTCAAGCTTCTGCTTTCGATATTTAAAAGCATTACACCCTAAATAACCGTTAATTTCATAAACTACATTTTTATTTTGCGATATTGGAGTATACTATATTTGTACCTATATTATAGATAACAAAAGGTGGATACAATTTAGCCCAACAAAATACACCAGTCAAAATAAAAACGTGGCATTATTTGTTTGAAAATACATTATTTTTTCTTTTAGCCTTCGATGTGCTCAATATTTATACATTTGTTATTCTATAAAATATATAAATTACTTTCTGAAGGAAGAATAGCTCCCAGAGTAGAAGACCAAAGCTCCAGACATCCGATTCCAGGCGATACACGTGTTCTGTGAGTACTTCAGGTGCCATGATACGGAAGGGCATCTCCTTGTCGAATGTCAGACACTTATAAGCGATATCTGCGTTGTTGGTCACCTCACTCAACTGAAATATGATCCCAGAATTTGTCACTTTAGATCAGCAATTTGACCTCTTTATTTTGTAGCTCACAATGCGAGGTTTCTATGAACATGAACGTAGCCCGTAAATGAACTCCAATTTACCCAGCGGTATATGAACTCCAGTCAAACATGGGTAGGCCCTAACCTCGATTAATTTTCAGCTACATTGTGTAATTCCGCAAAGATTTGTTTTGATAACATTTTGTAAAAAAGAAACGAATATTTAAATAATTTCTGGATATGTACAATATATATATAAGCACAATTATTAATGTAAACCTTGTTGAATAAGCTATAGCGTGCCGTACACAAAAACTGTTGCCGTAAATGCCTTAAAACTGTTTCTAGGAGACTCAACCTGATATAATAAAGATAATATGGATAATGTGGATAAATAGGATAATATGGGTAATATGGAAATTGTTAATAATAAAGAGAACATAGAAGAATAAATACGTATAAATATGGATAATATTGAAAATGTGGATATTATAGAAAATATGGATAATATTAATAATATGAATAAAATGGAAAACACAGATAATATGGATAACGTGGATATTATAGATAATACGGATAATATAAATAAAATGGATAACAGAGATAAAGAAAATAAATATACATTTTCAACTCAATGTATAGTATTTTGGGCAATTACAAGTACATTTTACAAGTAGCCTACATGTACAAGTGAAGTACACTAGTTATATACTTATATTATAATATATACTTAAAATAATTAATGATCTTTTATCATACCTGATTAATGTATCGTTTATATTTTCTATTTGTAATAAATAAACTTGTAATTTTAAATATAAGAAAATATTTTTTTAAATGTAAACCTACAAGAAGTTTCAAAACATATGATCGTATATTATATTCAAATTAGTTGTTATAACGTCAAAGAATGTATTTACTACCTATTTAGTAGGATTAAAACGACTTAAACATCTAATTATAGGAAGTAGTCGATAAGTCGGCTAAATTTAATTTAAATTAACAAATTAACGTTAGAAATTCAAGCATATTAATTTTTATAATCAATTAAGCCAAGTAATAAAGAGATTAAAAGTTCATAAAAGAAATATTCAATATATAGATGAATTCTGGATTACAAAATTGTGAAGATAACTCTCGTTCAAAATGTAATAAATATTTCTGACACATTTCTAATCCGTATACGCGGTTTCAGGTATATGTTATGCAATGTGTATAGAAATATGCAGAATTGGAAGATTACAAATATTTTTTATAAATTTTTTGACACAAAATAATAATTTAAAAAGTTAAATTATAACAATATAATATATAGATTTCTTAATAGGATTTTACCACAATCTTGCCAAGATTTTCAATTATTGTTATGTTTTTGATTTTTTTAGAAGATTCTTAGTAAGAAAAAAGATTTATTGGTAAGATCCGAAAAAAATCTTGAATATCTTTGTAATGTATTTGTAAAATACTGGAAAATTTAACAAGGATTTCATACCAGATTCTTTTTAAGTTTTTGGTAACATTTTAGTAAGAAATCCGAATTGAACATATTTTACTGAGTTCTTACCACGAAATTAAAGAATTCACCAAAAAATTCACGATCTAATATACCAAAAAATCTGAATTGTACATATTTTACTGAGTTTTTACCTTGAAATTAAATAATTTACCAAGAAATTCACGACTTTACCAAGAAATTCACGATCTTACCAAGAAATTCACGATCTTACCAAGAAATTCACGATCTTACCAAGAAATTAAATATCTTACCAAAAAATTAAAGATTTTATCAAGAAATTAAAGATCTACCAAGAAATTAAAGATCTACCAAGAAATTAAAGATCTACCAAGAAATTAAAGATCTACCAAGAAATTAAAGATCTTAACAAGAAATTAAAAATCTTGACACGAAATTTAAAATCTTACAAATAAATTAAAGATCTTACTAAAAAATAAAAGATCTCACTAAGAAATTAAAGATCTTACTAAGACATTAAAGATCTTACTAAGAAATTAAAATCTTGACACGAAATTAAAAATATTACCAATAAATTAAAGATCTTACCGAAAAATTGAAGATCTTACCAAAAAATTAAAAATCTTACCAAGAAATTAAAGATATTACCAAAACATTAAAGATCTTACCAAGAAATTAAAGATTTTATCAAGAAATTAAAGATCTTACCAATAAATTAAAGATCTTACCAAGAAATTAAAGATCTTACCACGAAATTAAAGATCTTGACACGAAATTAAAAATCTTACCAATGTATTAAAGATGTTACTAAGAAATTAAAGATCTTGACACAAAATTAAAAATCTTACCAATAAATTAAAGATCTTTATAAGAAATTAAATATCTTACCAAGAAATTAAAGATTTTACCAAGAAATTAAAGATCTTACCAAGAATTTTAGGCAATTACCAAGAAATTCAGAAAATTACTAAAAAATACAAGTAATTAACAAGAAACTCAAATTGTCAACAAGAAATTAAAGTTATTACAAAGAAATTGAAGCAATTATCAAGAAATTCAAGATCTTACCAATATCTTGATGAGAAATCCTAAACTTAACAGTGATCGCAAATCTTGAGCAGATCTTGAAAAAATCTTAGTATGAAAAATCCAACTTTAGGTATTTGTCAAGATAAACATTAACTTAGAACAGAAAAAAAAAAATATTATTTTAAAATTAATTTATTAAATTATTTTAAATTAATTTACACTGTAACAAAATTAATCGTTTTACTAGGGTTTAAAACCTTAGTCGCTCGGATACCATACTAAACTTACTATTATTAATCGATTTTAAAACGGTTTATTATAACGCTAGGATAGCACAGTATCGACTATGTTTTTTAACTAATAACTGACTAGCAAAATTACTAAAAAATGATAGTGCAGGTATGTATCTACACACACCTGAACTGATAGTCCAAAGTCGCAAATCTTGGGGGTGAGTCTGGCGTCCAGGAGCACATTCCTCGTGGCAAGATCTCGATGGATTACTTGCCGGCTTGCCAACTCCGTCAGACCGTTGGCGACACCGCGAGCGAATCGGCATAGGTCTGTGAGGGTGATGCTTGTAGTCACGGTCATGGTTGTGTAGCGAGGGTTGTTAGCCGCGGACACAACCTGTATGCGTGTGTTTGAGTATATAATATCTATATATGATATAAGATAAAGGAATTAATTCGATTTATTATTTTAGCGGCAATATATTTAAATACGCCTACATTTTATAAAAAATGATAATTTTGTCAAAATAATAATTTAATTATTTATAGTCATTGTGAATTTTTTTTCAAAGTTAAAAAAAACGATCCAACTTGCAATCCAACTGCTGGCTATCAAATTTGCGATTTAATTAATGTTAAGAATTTTGTTGGTGGTAATGGTAATGTCAATGGTGATGGATGGTTTCAACTCGAAGCCGGAGTTTAGCGTCCTAAATCAGAAAAATTGTTTAAATAATTACAATATCGCCAAAACTTGCATAAATTTTGAACATATATCATGGCTGGCAGACCGCGTGTGCAAAAACACATACCGTACCATTGGTGGTGAGGCAATCAGAAGATATTGGAAACACTTAATAAACAATAATGTTTGATACATCATTTGTATCTCTTCCTGGGAGTATTCTGTATTACTTATATACTTAATAAATTATGTTTTATGAACTTCTTTAGTTTTGCGATTTTTTAAATTTAGAACAATAACTCCGGTTTTGCAGTTTCAACAAGACGGTGTACTGCTTTATGAACAAAAAAGTTCGCAAATACTTCTAAAATATCTACAACCAAAAAATTCATAAAATATAATAAGATAAAATAACAATTAAAACCAACGTATATAATATTTAATAAATATATTTAGGGTGATCAATATCGAAACTCCAAAAATAAACTAGATAATTTCAAATCAAAATGGAAGGTTGAAAAATTTGACAGATGTTGATCATTAGATTGGATTGTATATAATTGGATTAAATCATAGTTAACTATTTCTCATAAGAAAAACTAAAACGAGTAACCCTATAAGATTTCTTACCGAAGGTCGATCTTAAAAATATCACTTTGAATTGAGATATCTGTTGAAATTAAGATAAAGAGTAGTCAGACTAACATCTAGACTAGTAATACAAATATTTATTATTTATTATATGGTTATGATTTGGTTATTATGGTAACACAAATAATACTGTAAATGCCACATAACCATACGTATCTGCACTAATATTTATACTTTGCATAGGATAAACTAAAAAGGAAGCTAAATAGATAATGCGTAACCGTGGATCATGTCGGTAGACGTGAGGGCTTAAAGTACTTTAACTACCTTAATAATAACAACAATAATAATAGTTAGCTTTGTTTGATTAACGTTTGACATACATACACAACAGTTGAAATATTTACAAAAATAAATATTTAGGTGAGCAACACTATCCAATAAGAATACAAAAATTAGATGAAATAGTAAATTATCACTATGTAGTAAACAATATTTTAGTAAGGAAATAATAAGAGGAGTGAAAGAGGAAATTATATGTATTTTTACATGATAATTAATCGTATACTTTATACAGTTTATTAGTAAACAGTTTAGCTAATACTGTTACTATATATATGCTGCTTGGAGGAAGCTTTATGTTTTTAAATGTGTACAGTTTAGTTACTAATAATAAATTATGGGCTTTTCTGTATATAATATAATAATATACGTTATATATATATATATTTGTTGAAGGGTTTGAGGACTATAGATCTGTATAAATAAATAATAGAACGCAAATAAGATGTTTATAAGTTAATATGTAAGTGGGTGTTTCATATGCTGAGACAAAAATTTAGTTTAAACATGGTATCACTATTTAAATTACCGCCAGTGAATCCGCTACCTATTTTTATAGAAATATATATCTAAATATGAATCCAATGATAATGATAATTATTTCTTGATGACGTCATCATATAACATAGTAGTTGCATTTTAATTTAACTTATCCCACTGATTTGCGAGAATAAAGTTATGAAAGATATGTTTCTCATGAAGATAACTAATTATTCAGTGGGATGTGATTAAGATATTAAAATTCTTGTCTCTTATATCTAATTACTGTTGAAATATTTATTATTTTAATGTGTTGATTAAACTTAATTATGCTTTAATTTGTTGTTTAGAAAATGTTCTGTTTACTCAAAATAATTACAAAAATAGGATATAAATCGGAGAATTCACTAACATGTTAACAAACTTTTTGAAAAAATATTACCTGTCCCTATATTTATTATTCTATTTACTAGTATAGTTTTCCAGTCTTTTTTTAATACGCTATGTCGTTTCAAAGGATTGAGTTGCATGACTTCAAGTTTATAAATTTATTTTGAAATGTATATGTATATTTCACGAAAAATCAATATTACATGTATGTTTTGCATATTAAGTCAATATGCTACAGGATTATCCCGCGACATAAGTATATTTAATTGTAATTATACTCTGAAAATATTGTGCTCTTTATTCAAAATAAGCAATTGCTTTTTGTTATAACACTAACATTTGTAATTATAAAATACCGTTTCACGTGTCGTTGCTACCGTTGCATGAGCTGTTACTAACAGTACAATTTTGTACTGTGTGGTTTAAACTTAGTTAACAATTTTACCGACACGACTACGATCTATATATATAATAGGTTTAAAACTGAAAATTATGAAATCAGGCAACTAACAAATAACTTTTTATCACATTAAATTTACTATGTATATATATATATATTTATTTTTTAAAAACGACAAATTGCATAAAATAGCATTACATTTATTTGCTAATAATGCTAACCGTAAAATATAAATCTTGTAAAATCTTATTTCCAATTAGTGACTCGTGTTTTTACAGCCTATGATCAGTTATTGGACACTCATTTTTTTACAGTGTTTAAATACATGCAACAACTGACATTAAATAATTTTGTAATCTTGACATTTAAAAATGAATTATGTAAATTGTAGTTGTATTCAATATATAATATAAAAATTAATTATAATAATAATATAAGAAAAATAATATATACAATATATATAAAACCTGTATTATACTTTATAAAAATGAGGATATACTGTAAATGATTTATAAAATATATAAAATAATAAAAATAATAAGTATTATTTAAATTTTATTTTATTTTAAACATATGATATAATTTTAAGACAGATTTCAATAAAATTATGCTGGTATTGAACAAAGTGAAATTAGGATACGAACTATATACAGTAGGTATTATATTTAATTATTAATTAATTAAACTGATTATTTTTTAATTAAATTAAATAAATTTAAAATTATAAAAATTCTACAATTAATGTAATAATTAATCTAAAAAATAACAGTTAAACAAATTGAATAAATATATTACCAAATAGGCTACTTTTTTAATATTTTTAAAATTAAAATATATTACACTGAATAAATTGTTTTATTTATTAAATGTTTGAACCATAGATATATAATTGTTTATCTATATTAATGAACAACTTATTATAATAGTCTTATTATACAGTAGCCGACAGATTATTATGAACACCTATATTTTTTCAAATATTTTTGTTAATTTATTATTGTTTTGATTTCTTAGTACTATATTGAATTTTATATTCAACTAATATGCAAATGGGTTACAGAAGACGTAACTGAACATAAATATCAATCTAATTTACCTGCATCATGATGTATGCTTTAAAAATTAATATTGTCAAGTAAACGAGGAGTCTGCAGTATGTAATGCGCAATATGTTGATATACCGAATTTCCTACACTGCTTTCCTGCACTCCTACATTTCCTTCTTGCATTTCATACTGCGCTATTAATATCCAGTCAGCCAATCATAGTAAATGATTATATTGATTGAGTTTCTCTGTTTGCGTTATCATTTACACTTTAAACCCGGGTCCACAAAGCACAAAGCACAAGGAAGGCATGTGCTGTAAATCATTCGAGAACACAATGGGCAAGCGATCAGACTTGAGTATGGAGACAGTCGCTGTGGTAAAAGCTTTGTTAACAACAGGCAATCTCTCTGTACGACAAATTGCCAGACAATGTTCCATTAGTATAGGAAGTGTCTCGAATATCAAGGTTCGAATGAATGCCAATGTACCACGAACTTCACGAGCTGGTAGGTGTGATACAAAACGTAAAACTTCTGTTCAGGATGATGGATCAATGGTTCGTTGGATTAGACAAGAGCCACTTTTATCTGCTAACCAGATCTCAGGTCGCCTCTCAGAAGCAAGT
>JAUZND010005422.1:0-11215 GCA_034780555.1 Coelogynopora nodosa
TCGGCCAATAGGAACACGAGTTCGTCAAGGACACGGGGGGGGGGGGTGAGTAATAATCTATTTTTAGAAATGAGTCATAAGGTCACGGGGGAAGGGGGGGTGAGTCATTAAAAAAATGCGTGGGCGGAGGGGGGGGTGGATTCAAGGAGCTCCTTCCCTACTACTCGCCAGAATGAACAATCCTCATTTTATATTATTTAATTGTAACAATATAATCAATTATGTTAAATTTCGTAAGTTCATCGAAATGTTATTTTTGTATATAAATGAAATTTGTTTTATCTATTTACTTGTTGCTTTATTATTTATTTACTTTTTACTTTATTTATTTATCTATTTAATTTTAACTTTTACTATTTACTATTTAATCTTGTCTATTTATAATAATTGACCTTGGTTATATGTACACGTTACCATCATATAACGAACATAGGAACGCCTCGATTCTCTTTAAAAGAAAGCAATATGATTATTACAAAATATTAAAAAATTCTCCATTTAAGCTTTATAATATATATTTCCAAATTTACAATGCTGTTTCAGAGGAAACAATTTAATATATTTTTTATGTACGTCACATTTGATTGAAATCTTTTTTGACACACAATATTATTGGTTTTTCAAAAGTCATTTGTAATGATATTTTCAAAACTATTATAATGTTTCTCATGGAACCTTTTCAACAAATCGATTATTTTGAAAACATGTTAAGATTTTTTTTATATCCGAGTTATAGATAATTAAAAAATTGCTGTAAATTTTTTTGCAGTATTTTAAATGGAATTTTAAGAAATAAGCAGAAATAAAAATTCCATAAAAGATAATTTTAAATTTATTGCTTAACTTTTCGTATATTTCTAAAGCGATTATTTATAAGAATTTAATATTTTATTATATTAAAAAATATTGTCATTTAATTAGAAATCAATTAATACCATCAAGTGGAGAACTCAGAAACCTTTTTTGTGGTATTTTATCAAATTGTCCTAAATGAATGTTGGAATAATAATAAAGCTCCTCATAAGCCGAAATTCATATCTTACCCACATAATATATTTTTAAATTCCATCATATGGTATAGGCACAATAGGTTAGTAGGTAAAAGTCGCACATTAAAAAAATGGTTAACATAGAAATAGGTAGATAAAAATGTAGCACTACGCAAAAATAATAGAATTATATCATAATTGTTAATATTTAGTTTTAAAAAAGTTTTAAACATTTACTTGCAAGTTAAACATTCATAAAATACGTACTCACTGCCACAGTTGCATTGTCCACACAGCCGTAAGTTGCATACATGAGAAACACTTTATTCAGTCAGGGCCACTGTAGGCTCGAAAATCTTATCCACAGAAGTAGTATTCATTGTCAGCAGCTTCATCTTCTGAACTGAACTCATGACGCGAGTTAATAACTTCAGGCTCTATTGGAAATTGGTATTGTTCGAGCTCGGCTGGTGGACTCAATGGGGCCGGAACGGTGTTTTCTGTGTCAGCTTGTAACTTTAGGACTTCAACCCCCCTATCTTCTTCTTCTTCTCGAGGGTTGAAATAGATGCTGATCCTCACTTGACGGTACCATTTCAGGACCCTTCTTGGGATGCCAAGAAGGACAGAGTTCCATAAGTGACTTAAAGAAATAATCAATTCTTAAAAATATCTATTCTGTGATTTTCCCAGCCCCATCGTTTGTTTTGGACAAGAATAAATAATTTAAAAAAAAACTGTTTAAAACAACATTATGATGAAAATATTTGTAAACTATGATTTTTTAACCCATAGGCCCTATTATATAACCCCAATTATATAAAATTAAATTGAGTTTACTGTATATAATTAAATTTTAAAAATATTAAAATGCAATAATATGTTATTCGTTATGTTATATTATTTTTATTGAACTGTAAAACTGTTAAAGTAGCATATATATAAATTACATAGGCTATGATATACAACAATAAATTGAAAACTTATTTATGCAAATAAAATGTATGTAATGTTCATCAAAATATAATTATAAAAGTTTATTAGTGAATTGCAAAGTGAAAAGAACATTAAGGGCATAAAATGTGTAATTAAAATATAATTATGAAAACACTTGAATGGTCAAAGTTTTGTTAAATTAAATTAAATATAATAACATTGAAATAAAATATATTATAATTTAGAGACTTTTGTATTATAGTTTTTGTTTTCATCATTTAATATTCTACTATCAGAATAACGTAAATTATATATTTAAAAAAATGAGTTAACGTAAAAATAATTATGTATTAATTGTATTTAAGCATAATTATGTATCACATTATATATATATATATATATATATATATATACTGCATTGGTGCAACACTTTTCTCAGATGATAGTATCGACATCTTTTCACTAAATTAATTGATTATTCATCATTTTATTTCAGTTAAAAGACGAATATCACACTGCCATATTTTAATTAAAAAGAATGATAATAAAAAAGAATAAATGAAGATAGATAAAGAAAAACCAATTAATAATACACTTGAAACACGTTTTGCTGCTTCAGCGACCATCTTCAGATAAAATTATACATTATACAAAATACGCATCAACTGAACATGACAACAATCAAAAGAATAATATTTTAAATACATACTTTTTTAATTTTGTATAATTTCGTATTTGCCCGAAGATGCTGATTGAAGCATCAAAATATGTACGAACATTTTCGAAGAAAAATATATTCCCTAGTCAAATAAATATAATTTTTATACAATGTTGACTCAACTATACCAAATTAGTAAACAGAATTTCTACCAATTATGCAGCTATATTATGCAGTTATCATTATAAATAAATATGTCATTTTAGTTGAGTGTACTTGTTCGTAGAACATATACGTTAACCAACGTCAACCTAATATAGAGATGATTTATATCGAGAGGTCAACAAGGTACATGTTAGAATTATGGTCAAAGACTTATGTATCGCATGTATCAAGTGACTTATGTATCGCATTATATATACTGCACTAGTTAGCATTTGATGATAGAGAAAAGTTTTCTCAGACAATATGTGTCGAAACCCTCTTACTAACTTACCGTATTATTAATCTATTACTTTAAATATAATCTGTGTGATCTTCCAGTGGCATCATTAATTGCGTCCTTACTGGTAAACAATTCAACACAAACTAACGGTTTGACAGTTCTTAAATGAATCGAAGATGCTGTTACCATAGAGATCGGATAACATACCCGATTTCTATGTCTGTCACAGAAGACAATACCTATTATATAGTCGTTACTTGCTTTATTATTATACTATTATTACTCATATTAGTGTTGTATCCAGAGCTTCATAGTGCAGAGTTAAAATAAACTAATTTGTAAAATCTATATATTGTAGCCTACCATCTTGACAGCACAAGACTATGCAATTGTTGTTAGGTGATACACGTCATCACCACTCAATTTGATTAACCGCTCGCATCAAGATGGCAAATAATGGGTATGGCAAATAATGGCAAATAATGGCAAATATGGAAAACAATCCAGAGTTCGCCTTAGGATCCACAGTCAAGAGTGGAATTCGTTCACGTAAATGATAGATGAAATAAGGCTTTTTCAATTTGATTAAATTTAATCTAATTTACGTTATTATAGAAAATTAAACAAAAATTTTATCAGAATAAGAGTCCTTAAAAAACCAGAACATTATTTATAATTATATAGCTAATATAGCTGTATTAAAACACAAAACATATTTCTATATTTAGTTTATAAAAGGTACATTCATAATAATAAATACCTCGAACTTATTCCGAGTTATACTTCTATGTTCTCCGCTTCGGAGCATCAAATTGACTCCCAGCATGTAAATAAGACTTTAAAGCAAAACAAAAAGTTCACCTATTCCAAAATCACTTTTCCACAGCATGGCTATAATTACAGACGGCTTTTAAACTATTACCTCTCCCCTTTCGCAATATCCTATTTTTATTATGTTATCTAAGGTAGGCCTATTGCGAATTCTACAAAATGTACTAAAAATGTACAGTTTCTGTTATGCAGTTTTATTTAACAAAATTGCAAGTAACTGAACGTCCTATATGACTCCGTTTTATTTGTGAGTATTTCTGCCAAGAAGAATGCAACTCATTTGAACAATTCTTCATCCGTGAACTTAAAAATCGGTTTTTTACGAACATGTGTTGAACATTGTCAAAACTTTTCATTTTTATCATCTGTCCGAAAAAAATAGTATTCCCATTTCTTTAGTTGAAAGAACGTACAACAAATATAAATATAAAAAATTGACCCACTCAATTATTTCACAATCTTAAAACATATTGTATCCTGTTGAAGTGTTAATAATGCTTTTCAAAAATTTCTTCATAATCTTCATAATTTCTTCATAATCTCCCTTCTTAATCCCCAAATCTGTAATCTGTTTAATCTTTTCCACCAAATTAATAATTATTAATACTGTAATTGTTAATGTTATATATTTTAGGGCAAACAAAAGATATAATAAACATATACAAATTAATATTATACATAGTGAATAAATGACCTCAAGAACTAGAAGGGGCATTGAGATTAGTGATCGGTCTAAATATACGCAAAAATAAAAATAATAAGTATTGTAAAGTATGTGCGCACAAGCTTGTGTTATATGTAGGTGCAATATACAGAAACAAATACAAATGTTATGTAAACAAATTTCAATTGGCTTTTTATTTGACAATAATATATAAGAACACAAAAGGTTTTATATGAAAATTAACAAAAAAATGTTCTGTAGTTGAAATACATCATGATGTAAATTTGTCAATATTACATTTTGATCATTGTTATGTACTTATATACATTGTGATATTGTTACTTTATAGGCGTTATAGTAATAAACTATGAATAGTATAATGGTTAATACGATTAAAAAGTCACCTGCGTAGAGCTAGTTCCAAAAATTATAGAAAAAGATTACAAGAAGATTTAAAGGCAAGGCTATTTATTTTTGCATTAATATTCATTTAAAAATTCTTCCAATAATTATTTTTAAATACACAAATCTCTTACTGATTTCATTGTAATCATAATAATTAGATTATTCTAAAAAGGTTCTAGCAGCATCTGTAACTTTTTTATGTTTTGCTTATGCATTTATATAGTAAGATAAATATTGCTTTGGTATTGACTTGTACAGTATTTTACGTGTTTTTAACACAGTGAGAATATTTATATTGAGGCATTGAGGTAATTATTAGGGTGATGTATAATTCTATATGTCAGTAAAAAATGATTCCTTATTTCATAATATGTAGGTATTAGTGCATTTACTGCGCTATGATGTTTTCTATACCAAAATTAATACTGAAAAAGTAAAGAATTTATAAATGTAAGAAGTTATTTAAAGAAAAAAAATGTATATTATAAATTATTTAAAGTTGGTAGAAGAGAGTCTGTCATTGTTCCTTTTTTTCTTATCGCCTAGGTAGACTATTACTATTTTATCTGTTGTTAATGTATCAGGGTTAATTAGTTGATTGATTACTGGGACAGTTAATTCACAGGGTAGTTTTAAGATTTTGGTACTGACAGGGTCATGTCTCACTGAGTTTATGTTTTGTATAGCTGATTTATTAAGTTTATAGTAGTTTCATTTGTAATTTTATGTACTAGCATGTTATTGTATATAGGGTTTGTGTGCTAGTGAGCGTCCTCGTGCTAGTGAGCGTCCTCATGCTAGTGAGCGTCCTCATGCTAGTGGGCGTCCTCATGCTAGTGAGCGTCCTCATGCTAGTGAGCGTCTTCATGCTAGTGAGCGTCCTCATGCTAGTTAGCGTCCTCATGCTAGTGAGCGTCCTCATGCTAGTGAACGTCCTCATGCTAGTGAACGTCCTCATGCTAGTGAACGTCCTCATGCTAGTGAGCGTCCTCATGCTAGTGAACGTCCTCATGCTAGTGAGCGTCCTCATGCTAGTGAGCGTCTTCATGCTAGTGAACGTCCTCATGTTAGTGGGCGTCCTCATGCTAGTGAATGTCCTCGTGCTAGTGAGCGTCCTCTATTCCTAAAAACGTTATTTAGATTATTACATACATTTTTTTCTTCAGATACTAATTTGTTATTTTCTATTCGTTTTTCAATTCTATCACATTATATACTTTTATTTATAAGTATATTTGGTTCCGCATTTCTTTATTACTTTTGACTAAATTAATAATTTTATTGTGGTAATTATTTTTTTATTGTAGTAATAGCCCCGTTAAACACATCGCTATATTTCTCGTATTTATTTTCATTATATTCAGTTTTGTGTTTTAATAATCTTTTATAAAAGTTTTTTTTAGTCTTGCTACACTTTCTTACGTCTTGTGTGATATTTGGTTTTTTCTTTTACATGACTAATCCTGAATAATGGGAAACATTCATTAAAACATGATGTCTTACATACGTAAGTAGTTCCAAGCATCATTTGCAGCACTGTTTGATAGAATTTCTAGTGCTTGATAATGATGTTTTAAAGTGTCTATAGTAATGTTAGTAATATGTTATACTAAATATATTCTTTTGTATTCTTTTTCTAGGTTGCTTTTTTATTTTAAGCTAAGCGTGATAAATGTTGCCAAATGATCACTAATATGATTTGCAAAGATACCTTTGGTTGTATTTATTCTTTTATCTGAGCGTTTACAATTGTGGTTAATTTATAAATAGTTTTTTTTTAGTATGTCACTCTAGTTGGATTATGAATGATTTTGTTTTTGTTGAAGATTTTCAAAGAATTGTCTAGTGTTTTGACATGCCTCATATGCAAGTAAGTATTTATCTATAACATATTTGTATTAAAATCCCCAGTGTGGGTGAAATTTTTGCAGCTTTGTAAGGAGTTAAATTTTTTTTTTAATATAAGCTGAGAAGTTTTTAATATCATAATATTAACGTTTATAGATTCCTATTATGACTAATTATTATTTTTTGATTAATGTTACTTTTTAATGTTAATATTAATTGAATAAACTACTAAAATTTCAATACTTTCTAATTTTAAATTATGGAATATTTTAATATTGTTGCGTTAAACAGTTTTCCTTTAAGGAAATAGCTACACTACAAAATTGGGAATATAATATCGCAGTTATTTGTGGGGATTTCAGTCGGATCAATAATGCCAACAAGTGAGTGTAATAATTGTATAAATAATATTTAAGAGTTTTGCTTAAATCTCCTATATTTAAATCTGCATCTATAAAATCTAACAAATCTTCCGATATCTCTTCCACTTTGCTTCAACGCCAGCAAAATAATGATTCGAATCTAAATGGCGTACTGGTTTCATGAAAATCTCTCTGGAACCTAGCACATTATATATTATAATATACCCATGAAAATATTACATTTGTCGATTAATTAATTAAACCAGTCGATACGGTAGTTAGCCTACAAGGATATTGTTACAATTTTATTGTTCATTTTACTGATTTAAAATAAATAAGACAGCTACGCGAGTCTGTCAGCGCGAATCGCCTGGTACACTATTCTAGGTTCTCAATAGCGTATTATATACGCTCTCTATTACTTAATGAGATTGGACAAGTGAGAGATTCTACACTGATCGAAGAAATGCAGTTCAATGGACCGTAACCTATTAACTTAGTTTGACTTTTTTCACAGACCACTTTATAGTTATAATCCATGGAAGCAATTAGAAATGTAAAGTACTGCAGAGAGTAACAGCAATTCAAACAACAATCATTAAATTTTGCACACTTTGTGTAGCGGTTTTGTATTGAGCGTTTCCATAGTATTATGAACAACAAACCATCAGTAAGAAACTTAAGTTGTGAAAAAACACGTTTAACTGTTAGTTTAAATTGCGTGTATCTATTGCATATGTAACTATAGTATGGTATATATCATTATATGGTAGTGATTTTTGAGTTCTACCCCCACCAACCCATAAAACCTGTTGATCACTTTTAACATTTTTTAACCATTAAAAAAATTAAATGCATTATATTTTTTTTGATAATTGAGAACCGAAAGTGTATACTTCCGGCATTAAGATTTTTTGGATCTACCACTGATTTTTATTGAAATTTGATTATAATGACTACTCCACTTGATATTAAATTGTGTAAACAAAAATCGAACGTATAACCTGCACTATGATTGATTTTATACCTTATTCAATTTTAATTTGGCTATCAGTCATATTACCCATATAATATATATATATATATAGACTTCCTTTAAAAACGATTTATAAATACTCGCAAAACATTATGTAACAAATTACTATTTTTTATATATATTAAAAAATCATTATTGTTATAAAAACTGTTTTAAAGAACGCAACAAAAATTTCACGGTCATTTTTAAGTTATCGTCATTTTCAATATTATATAAATCAGAAATTGAAGAAAATATTACAGCATTTTCCAAAAAATCGATACTTTCGAGCGATTCTTTAAAAAACATTCTAAGATAACATTGAAAAATATTTATTATTATAAAATATAGTTTAGTTATAGATATAGAAAATGTTGGCAATTACAAAAATGGTATAAATTTATTTTACATTTTTTTTAAAGAATTTTTATGTTTTAAAGTTCCTTACTTAAGGTATAACTACATTGTTATACATTAAATCATAATAGTTGTAAGTTATAAATAGTAACAAAAGTTTAAAAATATGAAATATATAACAAAATAAAAAATCTATAGAACTAACTTTAATTTATAAATAAATAAATACGTTTTAGAAGCACTGTTAAAATTAAACAATTTAATATTGCTTCTATTACGTCATAAAAAAGCGGAACGATGAAAATGTTTAGGTAAACATAGGCAAAAGGTAAAGATAACTATACATTTATTCAAATAATAAAATAGTTGATAAAGTTAAAAATAAAACACAAAAATATAAATAGTAGATAATAATATGTTCCATAAAGAGTTTTCAGTAATAAGAATTTGAGTTTATAAAACATTTTACAGTACAATAAAATTATAATGTATATTTATTAGCTTATGGAATAGAAGTTTACCTACAAAAAATCAAAATACTATATTTCAAAACTGTAGTTTATGTTGATGATAAAGACAGGCACATTTTTCAAGAGTTCTGAAGTTGTAGTATATATCCACAACATTGGAGTTTATTACTTCTGCTGAACTTTAATTTGACTAAAACAGAGACCGCATACTTCACATACCGGTCCGAGAATACATTCGATGAAGGCCTTGTAGAAGTTACGGTGGCAGTTGATGAAAATCATGTAGACCTTGTAGCACGGCGTGACGCACCAAATGTGACAACAAGCCACTTCTGCGAAAATACAACCCCAATACAGGGCTATGCACAGCCCACACCAAAGCGACAGAAACTTGTAGCAGCAACTTTTATATAAATATAATAATATAAAGATATAAGAAGGAACTTTACTATAAAGAAAATTCATATTGACAGAAAAAGAAACATTAACGGAGGAGAGTCCCTCTATTTCCTACTTTACTACTTTTCTCTCAAACCTAAAGAAGGTAAGGGTCATTCACGAAGTTCACCGGTCGGAATTATAGCTACGCTACGGCAGGATCTTTCAGGAAATATTACAGGAAATATTACGAACCGAAAAATTGACATATTATATGATGATATTCAGATGGGCAAAGATATCGCTTATAGCAATGGTTTTCATTTGGTTGAAGACGTCGAATAGGTCAGAAAAGTGATTTATTCTGCCAAATTATACAAAAAACCTTATTTATTATTTATTTGTTTTTTTGCTAATATTTTGTAGCAGCTGTTTGGGTTCTTATTAACTTCTTTTTTTAACCTCTAAAAAGATGAACAATTTATCATTAAAACAGGAACAATTTTTAAAATTCTGATGACATTGAATGTGCTCACTGAAAGCACAAAGCGTTGAGCAAAACATGGAACATATTTCATTAGCCTAAAAGGAATATTCTTATCCAACAAAATACAGTAAACATAGCACAAAAACCAAGAAAAAGCACAAATCTTTAAAAGTAAAATCTACACAAATCATTGTATACGGTGACTATTTTCGTCGGAAGTTACCCACACCGTCACAGGTCAGAAAAGTACAACAAGTGTCAACAAATACTTTCAACAAAGAACTGATGAACGAATGCGTTCGCTCTATTACTTTAATTAACTCAAAGTAACATAGCTTGCACTACTCGAGACTATGAAAACAATGAAGGCATCATTATTGTTGCTAAACATTTATATGAGAACATATTAGTGAATTTATTTTTAAAATTCTAGAATTTTGTTTTTTTAAATAATTAAAAAAAAAATTGGTGCGATTCTTTTAATTTTGCAATAATGTCATTTCAACTCTTGGTCGAAATTAATATATTTTATTCTTGGTTATTGAACTTATTGCATGGGGACTCCTTAAACCTAAAAAATGGCTCGAAAATACAAGTGACGAACCTGATGAACCAACTCCAATGCTACTTTATACATATAAGCAACCTTTTCTGGTTTACACTTTAAAAATACATAAGTAAACAAAAATAATTTTAATTTTATATATCTGTTGGTAAGATAAAAATAGTGAATAAAAGTTGTTGTTTATTGTTCACTAGATAATAGTGTTGTTTAAGCCAATGTAAACTTTATTTTAAAGTTTTTTAATCGGTACAATAAATGATTATATCTTATTTATAAATAATTTAGAATAAATAAATAGGACTTCCATTTATTACATCTATTGCAAATATATTTCTCGTACAAGTATTATAATGTGAACAAAAAATTATGCGAATAATTTCAACAACCAGTCTTCTAGTGTAATCAGTTAGTATTTTAAGCGGAGTTTTATCATATTTATATCATATAGAAGAATTCTTGAGATTGCTTCACTTTTTATAATCATATCGCCCCCTGTTTCAGACCCGCATGCATTTATTATATAATAAAATCATCATGTAATCTGTTTGCATAGTGATATAGAGATTTGTATATTAAAAAAATGGTAAAGCTTATAGCTCTTTAGGAATAAAATCATCATTAGAAGAGTTTTTAGAATAATTACAAATAATTTTACCTAACTTTTCAATTAATTTGTAATTAACACAATTTTTTTAATTCTAACACATACTATTTATATATGTTATATAACGTTGCTTAAATGTGAATTTATATAAGTAGTAGGGACGGAGCTCCTTGACTCGGGGGGGGGGGGGGGGGGGGGGGG
>JAUZND010005423.1:0-11215 GCA_034780555.1 Coelogynopora nodosa
TAACCCCCGGGCCACGCCCCCCCCCCCCCCCCCCCCCTTTGCATTTGGCACTTCTACGAAAAGATTTTTTCACATTACCATTACATTTTAAGGCGATCATGTCTGACTTAAAATTAAAAATTATATATAATTGTATTCGAAGTGGATCCCAAGCACGTGCCGTTCACATTTCTATACGATGTTTATGTTTCAAAATGTTGAAGCACATCACTTCACCTTTTTACTACTTTTCTTACGTTAGTTAGTTATTATTACTGTAAATCTATACACAGTCACATATACACATTGGAACCCATACGCAGATCATCGATGCGGATCATGACGGCCACATTACAAGCGACGAGTACCTCAACGCGTGGATGGACTACTTCCTCGGAGAAGACAGTAAAAGTCCCTTCCAGAGCTTCTTCGGCCCGGCCCTCTCTAAGCACGAGGCGCGCTAGACGCTGAGTGCAAATCAACTGTGCTCGAAAGATTACACGAAGTTTGTCATTTGGAATTGTGTCCACTCTTTCCCAGGGTCCTATTCCTAATTTTAAAGCGTCTTCTTTTTGTTTTTGATGGGTTCCTTACCTCACTAGAATTGTTTTATTGTTTTTTTTAAAGTCTTGGCTTATTTAAATATTAAATTAACCAAACAAAATCACTTCATAGAGAACATTATTATTCAGTAGATGCAAGTATTAAATACCTAAATGTACACATTATTTGAACATACAATATATTTTCACCCCCAAATAATTGAAGAAAACTAACGAAGATATACATTTATGCTACCCGTTTTATGTTATATATTATGTTATCCTGTTGTTTTCAACTATATCAGCTAACTATAGTCAATGCTTTATTTCAATTGATATGCGTGAAGTGTTATTGCATGTTGTAAATAACACTTCTTTTGTGAGATGTGATATTTCCGTGGAAGACGGTAAATGGGGGTTTGTTTTCGTTATACTATTATACTTTAAAAATATACTATACTTGCCAGCAATAAATCTGATGAATTTAAAATTGCTTGTTTTGTTCTTTTACTATAGATGTAATTGATTATAATTCCATATATATTTGTTCAAATATTTAGTTTCAAATTCTACAATATACTAAATATAAGAATACAGTTTGTACAATTAACTTTAATCCTTTATCAACTTTTCTTTTTTCTTTTTTTCAACGCCCATAGCCATGGTGTCCGGTATCGTTCAAACCAACAATCTCTTTTATTTTCACAGAATATTTATCAGTTTTTAACGATATTTGCAAACTAAAGAAAGAAACAAGTGCAACTAATCAATAAAATATTCCCTTTTTGAAAAAGGGGCAACTAGCTAATGACATATATGTACATGTATGCTTCTTGTAAAAAATACAACTGTTCAGTAAAACGTACCTTTCTATATAAAAGGGCACTTTTTGTAGAATATGTGCCCTTCAATAAAATATTGTAAAATATTGCAAAATATTGCAAAATTTATTTTTAAAAAGTGTCCTTTTTAGTTATTTTACGAACGTTCCTCTGAGAACCAAGCAATTCGGTATATACCATATTCAAGTTATTTGTATATGTTTAAAATATAAAAACACTGTTTTAAAATATTTGATTCCAACAGACTAACTATATATAAGGTTTTTTTTGAAGAAAATAAATATATATTAAAAAGAATCGCATTTTATGGTTTAAAATAAATAAATATAACATAGCAGTTACAACGACCGGTAAACCATTTTGGTGGAGACATTAAAAATCTAAATTTTTTTCGTTTTTAAAAAGGAATAAATAGGATGTTATAGTCACAAAGTTTGATGACAAGTCACCCGCTCTATAATATAAGATCATTGAGCTAATTCCAGATGATAAAAGGCAATTTATAAAGATGATTGTTTTAAAACCCAATTGAGTTCAACTACCGCTATTGTTGTTTCATATGTCCTGATTGATGATAATAATTTGGGATGATACTAACAGTGTAGCCTATATATATATATATATATATATATATATATATATACAGACACCACAGTATCCACTCTGTTTCTCGCGGTGAATACAGTATATTAGATTGGTGAAACATATTCTTGTCGTCGAATTATAGATTGAACTTATAAACAGTTCTGGCATTAATTCTACGAATTATACATCAGTGCATTCTGTAAAACGGGCTACTGTGCATTCTACCACCAAACGACATGTAATGAAATCGTATATAGCATAAGAAGCCGCACATATTAAATTTATGTAGAATGTAAATATAAAATGTAAACGTTAAATTTGAATATACTATAATTTTTATGATTGGTAACATAAATGTTAAAACAATGTTGAATAAGTCATAACCAATAAAATATATATATAATTAAGTAGCATGTAGTCATTTAAAGGAGACAACAGTTAACATATGTGAATAATATGTCAATTTTACGACCAATTAGTAGGCTACATTGTCGAGAGTAACAGCTACAGTATTTTATTTTGATAATTAACGTATCCAATTAGGAGCCAATTGACGTAGCTGTCTAAGATATTTATATTTCATTTTTAAAAATTGATAATTTACACATATATATAATTTAGATTAATAACTTCCAAATATGTATGGATAAACAGTTAAATCTATAATAATGGACACAGTCATATTCACAAGACATAAGTACAATCAGCTTCAATAATACTTTGAAGATGGGTCTTCAGCTCTCAAACTTCCTACCAAGTTTTCTTTCTGTCAAGGAATCTATAAGGTAATCATGTGTACGCACCGTCGAACATCTGCACATCACAGGTGACATTTTTGAATTGTCATTAAGTTTCGAAATTTCGGAAGATTTAACGATCACAACGTTATGTGTCCTCCTGTGAATATGGAGCTTGTCGAACCAGATATATGTGTCCTGTGAACATGGAGATTGTCGAACCAAAGATATGTGTCCTGTGAACTAGGAGCTTGTGGAACCAGAGATATGTGTCCTGTGAACATGGAGCTTGTGGAACCAGAGATATGTGTCTTGTGAACAAGGAGCTTGTGGAACCAGAGATATGTGTCCTGTGAACAAGGAGCTTGTGGAACCAGAGATATGTGTCCTGTGAACATAGAGCTTGTGGAACCAATCATATGTGTCCTGTGATCATGGAGCTTGTGGAACCAGAGATATGTGTCCTGTGAACATAGAGCTTGTGGAACCAATGATATGTGTCCTGTGAACATGGAGCTTGTGGAACCAATGATATGTGTCCTGTGAACAAGGAGCTTGTGGAACCAGAGATATGTGTCCTGTGAACATGGAGATTGTCGAACCAAAGATATGTGTCCTGTGAACAAGGCGCTTGTGGAACCAGAGATATGTGTCCTGTGAACATGGAGATTGTCGAACCAAAGATATGTGTCCTGTGAACATGGAGATTGTCGAACCAAAGATATGTGTCCTGTGAACATGGAGATTGTCAAACCAAAGATATGTGTCCTGTGAACATGGAGATTGTCAAACCAAAGATATGTGTCCTGTGAACATGGAGATTGTCGAACCAAAGATATATGTCCTGTGAACATGGAGCTTGTGGAACCAGAGATATGTGTTCTGTGAACATAGAGCTTGTCGAACCAAAGATGTTTGTCGGTCTGTTAACCACTGATTATATATTAACATGTGCTGTATGGGTTCTGGCATTCTAATGCTGTATTTTTAATTTGTTGTTCATGCATCTCAACTATGTTCTCTAAAAAGACGATATATCTATCCGCGTTCACTGATCCCCTCCATCCTCTAGAATTTTGAAATAAGAAAAAAAGGTTTGAATAATTGCAAGCCACAATGAAACATTTTAGAGACATTTAAATTTACATAATATACAATATACCCCACCATTAAACATTTTTTTGTTGATGCAACCCATGTATTATAATTATAATAAAATATAACATTTTATAATGTTGGAATTTGGAATAAACAGAATTTGAAAATTTTACTTTAATGTTACAAAATGTTAGTGTCATTCAAAATAGTAGGTAATGACCTCAATGTGAAAAATTACCAAAAGTAACACATAGAGATTTATTCCGTTTATTTGAGTAAGTACAACAAATTCGATGTCTGTGCTCTATAGACCCAAACTAAAAGAATATATTGATGTATTTATCTGATATTAATTCACATCTAAAGGTTGAATAATCGAATAATTTGTGGCTGGATATTTCCACCCTGGCAGACATCTGGATTATTTAATTTCATTTCAAAGAATACTGAATTAACTCGTTGATTTTTAAGTGCATCATTTAAAAACACATGGCAGAAAGATCTCTAATGTGTACATCCGATATATATATCTATATCAGCGCATTCGTTTGTAACAAATGTTTGTACTAAGTTGAGACGCATTTATGTTATTTTATATAATATAATACTGTGATTATCACTCTACCAATACCTGGAGGGAAGATGAAGCATTCAATGGATAAAAATAAAGATATCTAGGGGGGGAAAATTTCCCCAATGATTTTATAGTGAAATATTTATTCATATTAAAGTATATATGCTTTTTAACAAACTTGTTCCTGGGCTTTTATTACACCTTAGCTCTAGGAGGGTCCAATGGATTCCTTAATTTATATATATAAGTAGAAATATATATACATTAAAAGCATTTATTTATGTGGGTTATGCCATAATTTCTTAGTTATTTAAATTTATTATATAGATAAATAATATATTTAAAGTTTTTGGATAATTATTATGTCTCAAAATGTTATATATATATATATATATATATGTGTTTATTTACGAAAGTAGGATGTTCTGAAAAAGAGTATTTCGCTAATTAATTCACAAACTTTTTCAACTAGTCACCCAGCTCAACGATAATGACGTCATCAAATGGTAACAAAGTTTAGTTAAACGTTAATGACGTCATCAATTGGTCACACAGTTCAGTTTAAAGTTAATGACGTCATTATCTGGTCACATTTTTTGGATTATTATTTAAATATATTTAAAAAATTAGATTATTTTATTAATATTTTTATAGAATAATATTAATATCAAATTTATTGTTAACTTTAATTTGTATTACATATAATATTATAATATTACTTAACTGTCAATATTTCAAGGTATGTAAAAGTATATATTTTCATACTATATAAAAAATGAACAAATTAAATATATAAACGAATAATTAAGAAAAAAAGACTGTTTAAGGCATTATAAAATCTTCATTCTATTTATGACTTATCTCATAGTATTTAATTATAATAAAAGTTATAAAATATTTATAGTAATCATGCTACGATTTCATAAATACAACACATACTCGTATATAATGATTAACATATACTTAAAACAAAATTTTAAATATGATAATAATATATTTAATGTATAATTATAATATATGAAGTATACAAAATTAGTATAATTTTTTATTAAAACGTTTGTAGCCTCTAATAATACATAATAATTATTAATTCGCTATCAATATATTAAAAATTAAATTTAGCCTAATTGATAGATTTCATTTGAATAATAAATTAATTTGTCCCAATTTTAAATAAAATTAAATTAAATTTTGCAGAAATTTTTTTAATTTGGCTTTATTAATTTTTTTACACGGGTTGGCCCAAAAGTTACTTTGCAGTCGTTATAATTTATTATTCAGAATAATAGTATTATTTATTATAAAAAAATACAACATATAAGAATAGTATTATTTACAAAGAATACAACACAGAATAATAGTTTTTATTTACAAAGAATATAACGCAGAATAATAATATTATTTACAAAGAATATAACGCAGAATAATTATATTATTTACAAAGAATACAACACAGAATAATAGTTTTATTTACAAAGATTACAACACAGAATAATAGTTTTATTTACAATGAATATAACACAGAATAATAGTTTTATTTACAACGAATACAACACAGAATAATAGTTTTATTTACAACGAATATAACGCAGAATAATAATATTATTTACAAAGAATACAACACAGAATAATAGTTTTATTTACAAAGAATATAACACAGAATAATAGTTTTATTTACAAAGAATATAACACAGAATAATAATATTATTTACAAAGAATATAACACAGAATAATAATATTATTTACAAAGAATATAACGCAGAATAATAATATTATTTACAAAGAATACAACACAGAATAATAGTTTTATTTACAAAGAATACAACACAGAATAATAATTTTATTTACAAAGAATACAACACAGAATAATAGTTTTATTTACAAAGAATACAACACAGAATAATAATATTATTTACAAAGAATATAACGCAGAATAATAATATTATTTACAAAGAATATAACACAGAATAATAGTTTTATTTACAAAGAATACAACACAGAATAATAGTTTTATTTACAAAGAATATAACACACTACTGTAACTTACAGTTTAGTGTGGTAACAAGATTATTATTTACATTCATGACAGCGGGATAAAACACTGTGGCATATTTTTGTACACAAGTCTCTATTGAAGTCTTGAAATGCTTCACGGATAAATGGTCCCAGTGTCCCAGTAAACACAATTTTGTCTGTTGACAGCACCCGTTGTCTTTAAATTTTCCTTGTCAGTCCAAACAATTTGGTCAAATAAGTCCCGAGTGTTTCTTGGTAATGACGTAATTTGGAATCTCCTTTATAATTAAACTATCAATCACTATTTACGTTAATAAAAAATTATTAATATGTTATGATTTATTTCTTGGGGATTCTAAACTTTTGCAAGATAGATTAAGTTATCTCTGTAGTCATTGATAGTGTATTGCCCACTCAGTTGCATAGATATTGACTGTGAAACATTTTACATTGACTGTATAGTAATTGTTTGGCCAACCTGTTCTGTATATATTCTGATATATTTTTCGATATCATTTTTTTTGTAGATGCTTCAATACTATATAACCGAATAAATATGATATATCATATACAATCAAATTAATGCAAAATAGGTTGTAAGGCACATTTTCGTCTAACACAAATTGCCAATATGCTGTAATAAAGTTAATTTTCGATGGTTGATATCGTATCTTTATCCGTCGTTTAAGTTGGTCCAAAAAACTCTCTTTTTTTCCATAACAATAATTAATTATCTAACTTCGATATCTGTCTCTTTCATTAAATATCTTGGAATATCTTTTTAATTTATTGTAGATAACATTACATGATTAAACTGTATATAATGATTTAGATAAGTATAAAAGCTTAAATGATAATATTCGAAAAACGCTGCTAGTTGCAGAAACATGTGAAACAAAATAGTCATGACATTGTCATAATAGTCATAATAGGCATAAAATAATCATAATAGGCATAGAACAGTCATAATATTCATAAAAGTAATAAAATAGTCATATTAGTCACAACATAGTCATAATAGTCATAAAACAGTCATATTAGTCATAAAGTAGTCATAATAGTCATAAAACAGTCATAGTAGGCATAAAATAGTCATAATAGTAATAAAATAGTCATAATAGTCATAAAACAGTCATATTAGTCATAAAATAGTCATAATAGGCTTAAAATAATAAGCAATAGTTAAAAATTGAAAATTTTTTATCAATTCTCGTTTATACCTTAAAAATACTATTATAATAAAATATGTATACCAATTTTTGGAAGAAATTGTCCGCATGTCAAGTAATCGGTACGGTGGCAATCTTTTATTACACATAAATATACAAATATTTAAAATTAAATTTATATATTCCAGAAATAAGATATTGTAACAAGCGAGGCATGATATTGGTAAATTTTCTAATAGCTCTACTCGTAAAATGTTAGCAAGCATATTATGTGCCAATGTACCAGCGTTATTATAAATAGAGAAAGCGAAAACGTAATTAATTTATTGTGACTAAAATTATTCAAAATACTTCGAAAGCTAAATTGGATAAATACCAACAGAATTTAAACATTAATTAAGTCGTACACTATACATACATTTCAATGTTCCCGAAAATGCGTGATTCGTGTCAATCAAATCTATTTAGTAGTAAAATATTTTAAAAATTAAATCTGAGATAGGGATGGAATCTAGGTCTACGTGGAAATTGTTTAAATAATTTTAGGTTATAAATCATTACTGTTACAAAAACGTCATCATTAAAATATATTTTTCAAGAACATGACAATTTTTTGTCTCTCTTTCAAGTGACACGAACATTTTTTTCTAATTATATGTATGTTTTATAAGATTTTTAATATAAAAAGTAATATTAATGAAAATGATTTGTTGTAAATAAAATGTTGGTTTAATTTTAATTTTGATATTTACAAATTGGCAATACATTTATAATAATTATTCACATTTTTTTATAAACGAATATTTATATTTTTCGCATCAATAAAGTAAATCGTAGATTTAATTTATTGTTATTATTCCATAACATTAATATCATTACTATTTGTTATTAAATAAATAGTGATTTTTTTCCTAATGTCTTATATGTACATAAATGTTATGATAATATTACTGTTTATTTTATGTGTTACTATTATATATTTTTATTTTTGTAAACTGATAGTTTAAACACATTGTTAATCACCAAAATAATATTTTAAAATATCTCATTTAATTAATAATAATAAAGCATGTTTAAATACGCGTATACGATATTAAAACGTGCAGATTCGTGCTTTTATAATTGGATTATGTAAAATCTATATTTTGTATTGTGATAAAAGAACTACACATTCTGTAAAATAACGGTATCTTCTGTGAATACATAATTGCGTCACTTGAATAAATGTTACATAATTAAAGATGAAAAATAATATATAAGAATGAATTTTATGTTTATTTAAATTCCGGTTAAAATTATACAAATGCATGCTATAAATAAAAACAAAATTATATTAATGATAATTAAAATAACATCCAGTAGACAGCAATTACATAAATGGAGAAACGCCCAGGAAAGAATTCACCAACCAGAATTCATTACATTGGTCATGTATAATTTGCTATTACCTGTTTATATTGTATGACACCATTCTACTTATTATTAATTCACATTATTTACCCCCATATTATATGCAACTATATAAACAACGATATAAAAATAAAATACAACTTTTGCAGATTAATCCCCTAATACCTATTTTGCAACATTAATCAGTAAACTCCGGCATTTAAAAAAAAAAGTTCATATCATATGTGAAAGTTCATCATAAAAGTTCAGTTCATACCAATATCATACTCCCAATATGATAAAAAAAGGTGTTATTTATGTAAAATATAAAATATAATACATATTTAAATTTGCATATAAATCACATAATTAAAATTAATTTAAATTAACCGTTTATATATAAAAACATTTTGTTATAATTGAAAATAAATTGGGGCATGCAACTGTCTGGGGAACAACAGTTCGACTAAAGCCACCTGAAAGGAGAGAAATAATCGGCCATTATATTTCCAATAATATGATTTAATCAATTTAAAAATTGTCATTTAATTTAATTGATTCAAAAATAATTTTATATAAATATTTAAAACATCGTCAAAACGTCAATTTATATAACTTTATCAAAATTGTCAATATTAAGCTCCTAATTGTTATTTTTAAATGAATTGTTATTTTTTTATAAATATAATGCAGTTCAATTTGTAGTATAATTCTATTTGCATTGTAATATATATATATATATATATATATATATATATACTATATGATCACATAATACTAATATTATATATGTTACACAATTAATATATTAATATATTAATGCATATTATATAAATATAAAAAATTATATTATTATATTTTATAATAAATGTTTTACTATTATACTACTATTTGATATCTTAACAAGTACTATGGCTCTGTTGAGCATAATTATGATATATTTTACTCCCAATATGATAAAAAGGTGTTATTTATGTACTTTAAATAAGTTATATTACTTTTAATTAATGTGTACATTGGACAAATAAAAAATACAGTTACTGTACAGTAAAAATGATTGTATAATGCCCTATATCAGCTCCAATTTGCTAGTTGACTATCAGAATAGCCTAGCCATGTTGGGTATGTTCATAATCGACATGTTTCACTCTTATGATGATCAGAAAAAAGAAGGTTTTGTTGTGAAGAAACAGCCCCAACGCTGGTTTCCGACTGTGCATCGCTGGATTTTGTTCCTCCAACCTGTAACGATGTATTGGAAGCGGGCCTCGCCAATTTTCTCCTGAAAATAAAGTACACAAGGTACATAGTTTACGAAACAATATATTTTTTTTAAATTGCAAAAAATTAAAGGTATGTTTGCAAATGAAGAAAATTTAGGGGTTGCAAAAAATTAAAAAAACTCGTTTGCATAGGAACCTTCTAGCCTAATATTATATTAAATATAATGCAATATAAAAGTTTTAGTTTAGTAATAGATTTAAATTAAATAAATAAAAATTAAGAAATACTTATATAGTTTTAAAAAATACGCCGCCCAAAAATTTAGTAAACATACTGTAAATGTAATAATGTAACAATATCCATCGATTATTCCAGTGTATATTTTCTCGTTCGCGTAAGCTAATAATCCTGAAGAGGAAGAATGAATATTGCAATAATTGTCTTTAATCTTAATCTTAAAATAATTAAATTGGTGAAAAAGTTATCGAACAAAGTAGTCTAATTAAATTAATTAATTATTGAGTGATTTAATAAATACATTTTGCGAGCTTATTAACAACATGATTAATACAAAAAAATAACTTTATTGTTTTACAAAAAAGGTTCATTGTTAGGAATAAAGTTAGGTATAATTTTAATTATTTTAAATATCCATAAAATCTAAACTTTTCTGCAGACTTATGAAATAATAATTTTGTGTGCTTTTTGACCAAAGTAAGCATTATACTTCATTGTTTGCTTTGAAGTCTATATTTTACCTTCAAGAATTCATCTTTTAGAGACTGGATTTTGCCAACTTCCTTGTTGAGAATCTCCAAAAAGTAATCAGTCAAGTCTTGCTTATCGACGTCAGTGAAGCCAGATTTCTGCAAAACCTGTGAAAAGAAAGTTCAAAACTAATTATGCAATTTATAAAGCCGATTGATGAAAGATAACATTTCGAAAGTGTTGAAGATACAATTTCCCCTCAAAAGCGAGTAAAGCGTAGTTAGTATAAAATATATTAAAATGTGTCCCTAATTTGCTGATACTTTTGATCAAAATTCGCTAAAATTATAAC
>JAUZND010005424.1:0-11215 GCA_034780555.1 Coelogynopora nodosa
CAATGTCGTCAATTTACCACCGTCACCATTCCCGAATCTCCACCTAACAATATAACCCTCCCCCCCCCCCCCCGAAGGACTGTGAAAAGTTTATGCGATTATTTTAATAATTATATACATTTTAGTCTAGTATTCATCTACAAAAAATTTTCAACTGTTGGCAAAGTTTTTTTTACTAATGCAATGTCTTGGAATACTATTTTTCATCTTATTAACAAAATATCGTTAATTTGCATCGACATTATTTTTTTTGCATTATTGCACATTAAACACTTTTCAGTCGACGAGTTCTTTTGTATGATTTGTACTCATTTTAAGTGAAGGTGGCATCTTAATAAAATACGTAATAGCATCTAATGAAAGACATTTAATAAAGATTTTCTGAAATAGGTTTCGCTGCATTCCTAACTGACCAAAACCATGTAATATAAATCCTGATGTATTGCATGTATTCGATAAATAAACTATTAATAATAAAATAAATTCAAAACTATTAGAATATAAAATATTTATTAAAATGATTCCTATTACAATAATTGTAATACAACTATTAGTATACAGTATAGTTCTGTTGAATCAATTGTATTGATAATGTGAATAAATTATACATATTGTACAGTAAGTATAGCCAATTAATAATATATAACTATGCTACAGTAAGCAGTTCAACGGGTTCAATGAAGGACTTTGGAATAATATCTATACGTCGCGCACTGTGTAAATACTGTGCGTTAGTATCGCGCTGTACCGCGGCTGCTCATCCAATTAGAATGCAGTAAGACCTATGAGACCTATGAGAACTATTGTAAAAGTTTTCACTTTAATTCTTTTGTTTTAGGTAATACTAAAATATTGGAGTACATTGTATTCCTTTCTGGAAAGAGCATCTTTTTAATGCACTTACATTGTATTTAATTTTTTTTGCATTTGGATAAATTGCGATAAAATTACTTATATTTTTGCCATTTATCATTTTACATTGGTGAAACGGGAAAATTTTGTTTCATTTATTGTGTTTATTGAAATAATAATAAAGAATTCTACCCGTGTGCCAAATTAGGTGTTTATAACTGTAATAGTTCCTGAGATATATAAATTCAAAAATACATTTTTAACATGGAAAATTACTAGGCCTACTAAAGCATTTGTTTCGCAAAACCAAAATCGCAGTTTTAGTTTAATATCCATGGCTACAATATAATAAGCTTAACAGGGTGTCCACGTGTCCTCGAAATTCGTGTATGTCCTCGAATGTACTCGAATTTTATCACTGTACTCGAATGTACTCGAATTTTTTTGTGTTTACAATTTAAAAAAATGATAGTGTTATTTCAAAAATGCTGTATCAGGTCTGTATATTTAATATTATATTTACTGTATTATTACTTTGTGTGTATTGCTTATTATATTTAATACAATATTACTATTCTCAAATATATACTAATAGCAGGGAATACTTCAAGTAGAATTGTTAAGTAGAGAATACTTATACAGAGTAGTCCCTAACTAAATTGCTCTTTGTTAATTTTTGTGTCAACCTCAAAAAATGAATGTCCTCGAATTTGTTTTGTGTGTACTCGAAATGTCTTCGAATGTCCCCGATCTTTTTTTTAACAAACGTGGACACCCTGGCTTAAACGGTAACATAAATGTTGTATTTCAACTTTTTTTAGTGTCAATTTTTTATATGCGACTTCTTCATTTTCGAAAAGCGGAAATAATGACACCGGCTTTTTAAAAATGAAATCTTTATTCTAGAAGTGTTCCGCTTTTATTAGGTATAGTATCAGTTTCTATTGTTTTTAACTTTTTGCTACGATTCCCTTGAAAAACAGTGTGAAATACTCTCTGCTTGAAGTATAAGACAGTTACATTGTTATCTATCTATATAGTCAGGTCGATATGTGGAACACTGACTGCGAGGTCGGCGCATTACTCTCTTTACTGACAACAATGATATTGGAACATCCTACGTATTTGTTTTAGATCTCATTTAGCGTATTTCTACTCTCAGGTGACCGAAATCTACTCGTATAATGTAATGCCATGTTTCTTGGTTGAGCATTTTTCTAGAGTCCCCGAATAGATCCGCTTTATAATCAGAGCATTTTTCAAACCTTCTGTTGAGCGTCGTTTTGTCGCCCTATATTGAACTGCATAAAGTTTAGCCTTTCGTTTCCTTATTATTTTTTTAACATTTTGCTTGATTTTATTTGATGTTGTGAAGCTGCTCAGTTTGGCACAGTTAAATCACAATTTTTTCTTCTTTGATAACAAGGAAAAAATAAATAATAACTACAATTTAATTATAATCAGCCATTTTTGTATTATTTGATATACAAAAAAACTAACTGAAAACAGCTCTGAGAATAAGACTGTTGTACATGTCCGCCCCTCTTAAGGCAAGAAAGAAGTCAAATATTTAACTTTCACACAATATAAGACAACTATTGCAGAGCGAGCGTACCGTGCGACTGCGCGACCTCCCCGTGAGAGAGTTACATATACCGATTTTATAGAATTGCCGATCAAAACCAAAATATCTGTTATTGGGTAACCAGACACTTTGAGCAACGTGACGCTGATATTGTGCGCTTATGTGAATCAATGAAGCCGTTTTCTGCTGCTTTACTCGGAACAGTGTCTATATATGCAAAGTTAGATGGATCTGAGGAATCTAACAGTAACTGAAACTAGCGGGAACTTGGTAAACTTTTCAGACCAAAATTATGGAAAGCAGATGATTTTCTCAGTTAACTATATATAGAATCCAAAATATATATATCCCAAAAGTTAGGCCGATATTTTCTCAATGTCGAGCAACAGACACATATGTACTTAATACATCCGATTAAATCAAGGATTTACGTCACATTGCCTTCAATACAGTTCTTCGATTATAGTTGTTCTGGTTTGAATCGATATCTGTTGTATTTCAAAATGAGTCGGATTGTTTGCAGCTCCCGGGGAGGGAGGTCTGCAGCAACTATCTCACTGTTCCATGCTCCATTCGTCGGTGCTCACCTAACAGCAGGCTACAGCTGTATTGGTTGCATTGTCTCTGGCTTGCCACAGTGGGCATATTAATACTACGTACTATAGCTGTATAGCTTTGATGAAAATATGTTGTATGTTGAGCTGCATGCGTCTTTTTACGTTATGTCAGAATCCTGACAGACAACGCAGAATCTCTCCTTTGATTTTTACAAAATTTGATTATCTAGAAAGTCTCTTTTTTTAGCAGCACAAAGTCTGGAAGAGTTTCTTCTCTCTAAATATGTGAAATTTTTAGGAAAGAAATTATAATCCTGTTGTTTAATAAGCTTATATAATAATTCAGTTAATTTTGATTATTTTTAAATTAAAAATATATATCAAACAGAATCAAGTTAGCATAAAAATCTACGGAATTAGGTTTTGTAATTCACAGAAAAACTTTTTTGTGAAATATGGCATATTTTTAAAGTAAGGATATTTATAATATTGATATAAATTTCTTACGATTGTTTGAAAAAGTAAGTTTAATTTTTATACTGTTGAATTGTCAGTTGATGTTTTGTGCATAATCTTCTGCAAGCAGTGTTTCACCCGCAGGAAATTGTTTTTAAATATTTTAATTTTACAATAATCGAGTGATTTCGCATCTCAGATATACGTATACGCTTTAAAAAAATTAGGAGTGATTAACAAATTTCAAAAAAATTTAACGCAACAATTTTTTGAATATATAATGGATGGATCGATAGTCACATTTTAATCGTTAATACTGTAGTAAGACGTGTAGTGCTCTGGGGAATAAACTGCTTGAATATATGTTATCGGTTCAAAATGTATCGCTCTATTAAATGTGATGTCTCTGATTTTTGAGACCTTATTGTTATGATAATTTTGAAATGGACAGAAATTAGATGGAAAATTTTAATTCGTTTATTGTATTCTTTTATGTACTCTGCTAGTAAATGAGTTTAAAACTATTTCAATTAATATATCATGTTTTTATTCTTTAAAGTAGTAAAGTTGGAATCCAATAGTCCGAATTTGAAATATACATAAAATAGTAGAACTTCAAATGTGCATGCAACAAACAATCATCCCACATAACTCATACTATCAATCATCGCTCATACTCATCACTCACAATATTAATTATCACTCATAATATCAATCATCACTTATAGTATCAATCATCTCTCATAATATCAATCATCACTCATGGTATCAATCATCACTCATAATATCAATCACCACTCATAATATCACTCATCACTCATAATATCAATCATCTCTCATAGTATCAATCATCTCTCATAATATCAGTCATCACTCATAGTATCATTCACCACTACTCATCACTCATAGTATCAATCATCACTCATAATATCAATCATTACTCATAGTATCAATCATCACTCATAATATCAATCATCTCTCATAATATCAATCATCACTCATGGTATCTATCATCTCTCATAGTATCAATCACCACTCATAATATCAATCACCACTCATAGTATCAATCATCTCTCATAATATCAATCATCACTCATAGTATCATTCACCACTCATACTCATCACTCATAATATCAATCATCACTCATAATGTCACTCATCACTCATAATATCACTCATCACTCATAGTATCAATCATCTCTCATACTCATCACTCATAGTATCAATCATCTCTCATACTCATCACTCATAGTATCAATCATCTCTCATAATATTAATCATCACTCATCACTCCTGCAGAAGTATCCGGCTCACCTGGGAGATCCTGCACATCTCGGCCACACACACAGAGCTGAAGGAGGAGGCGAGCGGCGTGTCGGCCAGAGTATCGATCCAAAGCTTCATCACCTGCTCGGACACCCAGACCTTCGCCAGTCTCAAGAAGATGGAGATCTCCTGTCTGGTAAGCTGTTCCTTCCTCTCATTTCCTTCCTGGGGCATTTGTTGTGGCTGAATGCTGAAGGGACCAGGGTTCCCGTAGCTCTTGAAAACCCTTTGAACTTGAATGTCAATTTTGAGAGTACATGAAAGCCATAAACAATTTAAATGTTGTATTGCTAGTTAATAAAAGTTGCTTTTCAAAATTAATCCACAGTTTATTATTCATGTTTCGGCCTATGTATTTATTTTTTCACTTGTAAAAGCATTGAAAACTAATGATTAAAAAATCTCGAATTCAATGAATCATTTTTATTGAGAATCATGTGTGCAATTGCGTTCATACTGACAACGCTGTTTCGAAACAGTGATGTTTTTAGATGTTCTGCCACATACGCTTTTTGTCTTTTTCTTGGAGCCAATTTTTACCCGCGAGCCAAAACTTGACTTCTCAGTGAACAGTGACTTTTAATACCGAAACATTTTACACTATTTCTGTTATTACTGATCATGCACTTCGATTTGATTACAAACGTAACATTAATTAGACTTAAAATCGACCGTTTGTTATAATTTGGAACTGTACATGGAGATGGTTCTAATTTATTATTGACATGATATAGTATAAAACATAAAATGAGGGAATTTCAACCCTTTCAAAATATATTCAATCATTTTCTAATTAAATTTGTATGCTCTGTTTTTTCGATATATTATATTTTTCTCTGCCAGCATCGCATTAAAAAGATATATTTAAAATTGGGTAGTTTTTAATACCGATTTAAAATATAACGTTGATTGTATTATTAAAAACCATTGATATATAAATGTGTCCGTGAATTCCTTTTATCTCATGGGTTACAATCAATTTCTTCCAGTCGGATGAACATTTTGTTTAGCTACTTCATTATAATATAAAAGGGAACACGTCATATTATTATCCACTACTTGTGCCTATCATGTTTATACCAGACTTCCAAGCACGAGGGAAAAACATGGCCACCTGTGATTTCGTCATTTGCAGAATATGAAGAGGACAACATCAGACAATTTAATCTACACCGGAAAGACATGACAAGTTTTTCATTAGGAAGCATCTATATGTGGATAAAATATTCATTATCTGACGTAAAAAACCTCATTTTCTGTTCCTTTAGTTTCACAATTGCTTTAAAAAATGTGTGATTCTGTGATATTTGCTGTAATTAAATTTTTTCATTAATTATTGTTTCCTTACCTGCTTTGTTTTATTAATAAAAAATAAAAGAGAACGCTGTATTTTTAATAGTTAACAGAATTTGTGATTTTGTGAAATACACATAAGACTTATTATATAATTTAATCTCGTGTTTAAAAAACACAGAGTTTGTCACAAAGAATATATCCCCATAATAAAACATTTACCACTTGAGCTTTTTTCGGGTGTCTAGCTGCTATACCTCTATTAATTTTGATATTTGTAAAACATTTTTATTAACTGGCAATATGTGGAAAATACATATCGCGAAAACGTTGTACTCTAAATTGTGATTAATATGTTTATTATATTATGCATAATTCATTTTAAAAAAAAATTCTGTACAAATTTCAGATATCATAATATTGTATATACTGGCAGAATTAGTAACCGATCTTCCAACTTTCTAACGTTCTCTGATCCCCCTCAACGTCCTCTGATCCCCCATTCAACGTCCTCTGATCCCCTCAATGTCCTCTGATCCGCCCTCAACGTTCTCTGATCCCCCTCAACGTCCTATGATCCCCCCAACGTGTTCTGATTCCCCTCAACGTCATATGATCCCCCCAACGTTCACTGTTTCTCCTCAATGTCCTCTGATACCCCCTCAACGTGCTTTGATACCCCCCTCAACATCCTCTGATCCCCCTCAACGTCATCTTAACCCTCCTCAAAGTCTTCTGAACCCCCTTTAACGTCCTCTGAACCCCTCTTAGCGTCCTCAAACCTCATCAACGTCCTATGATCCCTATTCAACATTTTCTTAACCCCACTCAACGTTCTCCTAACCCTACCCAACGTCTTCTAACCCCCCCTTTAACGTTGTTGATCCCCCCAACGTCCTCTGATCCCTCCAACGTTCTCTGATCCCTTCAAAGTTCGCTGTTTCTCCTCAACGTCTTCTGATACCCCCTCAACGTGCTTTGATCCACCTCAGTGTCCTTTTATCCCCCTACGATGTTTCGTCCATCCCAGATGGACTACAACTCAGTGACTCTAAACTGCAACCTGGACAATCCTCTCTTCACCTACCTCCACGAAGAGGTCCTCTTCTGGAGCCAGCTCCTCCTCGTCTGCCGCACTCTCTGGACCCTCATCCGCTCCCGGAGCAGACTCGCCACTTCGACCCTCTCCTCCGGCTCACCTACGTCACTCATGACGTCATCTTTGGTGGGCGCTGCCATAGGTGGTGGTGGTGTTGTTGCCGGTGGAGGCAATCCTGCAGCGCTGGGGAGTGTGGCGGGTCCATCCAACCCGGATAAAGGATGTGAGCGATACTATCGATTTTCTGCTGACTGATTGGGATCTATTTTCGGGTTTTCTTTTAATTGAATATTGATCATGTTTAAACAATATACGTATATTTTGAAGTCGATATTTACGGTAATTATGTTATGGCTCGAGAAATGGATCCAATAAGCTCGAAATCTAATCTGATGGTTTATGTTCCAAAAATTGATCGAAAATGCCCAATTTGTTTTTTAATAATTGAAAATCAGACATTATGTTCCGTTGCCATCATAATATTATGGTTATACTTGTTTATCTATCAGTAAAAATGTTTAAATTTAATTCAATTTTGTTTAATAAAAAAACTACTTAACTCTTTATAATATAATTATTTTATTAAAATGTATAACTAAGAAATAACTTTCAAGTCAAAATGTTTATATAATGTAAAAATTAATTTCAACATATTTTAACTTTAGACTAACTCCAGTATGAATGAAGTATTTATTTTTATTACTGTTTCAGATACTCTCACAAAAGTAATTGTTTTCGGCAGCAATTAAATTTTAATTTATGCGCATAATCCAACGTGTTTTCCATCTCGTTATAGTCACCAATAAGTTGAGTTGCACACGCACGATGTCTTTATACCTGAATTACGTTTGTTAATTCAGGGATGAGAACCTTCCGCGGATTTTTAGTGATTTTTATTGGGTCTCGTAATTTACAAAAAATTGCAATACAATAATAGGACAAGTGGGGTAGGGGGATTTCACATATATTACTAGTTATACTTAGATATATTATACTCTCATGTATATTTCTTAATTCTATAAACCAGAAACTTAATCAACATATTTTTTACAAAGCACACTGGCTGTATGGCTGCTGGGGCTGTTTACATTCAAGTAAAGACGCATCTCAAACTCTGAAAGTATATGCCTCTTCAACTACTGCACTATAAATGGCTTAACCTTTTTTTTAAATATTGATATCAATCAAAAGTTACTAACTTAATGTTTTTTGGGAATGGTGATGGCCGAGTGGTTAAGACGTTGGTTTGCGGATGCCGAGGATGTTGTCTCGGAACAGGTTCGAGTCTACTCTTGGACTCTCGTGTTTCTGGCTAGCAGCTGTGCTAGTCGAGAGTTAGCGACCCTTACTAGGTCCGTTTGGCATGACAGACTCTTGTGAGTGACCGTGGCTCTATTGTAAGAGTCATTGATGAAGTGGGCGCGCTTCATAAACTACTCACTGCTCCAGAATCAGGGCCCTTGATCCATCTCAGAGTGTTTAGTTAACATATTTCGACGTTAAATACATCATTTATCAAATTTTATCAAATTTAGTAATAACCTGTACATATAATGATATGATATTGTAATAATAAAATGGTTAACTGTCGTACGACGATACCAGATTGATATCTATGCATTTTAGTTGTCAAGGTTACCCCGTAACCATGACAGCAGTCAGTTAGTTTTGTACGATTTTTTGGTTTAGCCGTTTTCATCCCGGACTATATACAATCAGCTATTATGAGGTAGCCTGCCTACACCAAGCCCCCCCCCCCCCCCGTGCACCCAGTTCCCGAGATTCTGCGGGGCCGACGACTGGCCGTGAAGCTGGAGGTGAACTGCCCCTGTCAGGGCCAGGAGGTGGACCCCAACTCCCTGGGGATCGTGCGTCTGGTCCGTGAGGAGGGACTGTCCGGCCTCGAGTTCGGCATCCGCTCCTGGACCCTCACCCTGGAGACGGACCGGTTGGGCGGCCGAGCGGGTGAGTGGTGACGCTGGTCCTGCTGGGAGAAGGCACCGTTCTGTGGGGTGGTCAGGTGTCCTCGCCTCCCTCCAAAAAGCACACATTTTTTTCTTCTTAAAAATAAACCAAAAACACACAAAACAATTTCCTAATAATTATAAACAAAATAAAACAGAAAAAAAAAAATATATATATATATATCAGTATCAACCAAGATCTCATAATAATGTTTTACGAAAAATAGCCAAATAAAAAAATATAGTTGAAAATCTAAAAATTAATTTCGCCCAAAAGTTAATTAAATAAAACAGAATAAACCATATATATACAGGGTGTCCACACTCCTAAAATATCATAAAATGTTCGCAAAATCCACAAAATCATCCTAAAATATCCTAAAAATAATTTGTGGTGTAGAAAAAAATGGTATTCTAAAAAATTCTATTGTAAATAGTTTTTATTTTTTATTTAAGAACATGAGTTGTAGATACTAAGGAGAAAAAAAACTTATATTTGGTTAATTCACAAAAGTTATTAATAACTATAAGTAATGCTGAACTGCTTAAAATTGTCTTTAAATAATCTAATATTACTAAAAAAAATCTTTAAAATATCTTAAAATTATGTTGGTCTAAAAGTGTGGACACCCTGTATATATACAAAATACATGTATATTGAAATATGACACTGTTTATCTTACTATTAAATGCATTCTAGAGTTTATATATTCAGAATGTGTTGTGCTGCGTATATTTATTTACTGTGCTTCTCATTTATACGAGTATGTACAATAGTTATATATTTTTTAATATCTCAGCTGTTGTTTCATTGATTTTCAGATTTTATTGTGGAAGTAACTGTATCTTATAAGATGTATTTGCCTGCTTTTTGCAAGATTTATATTTTGTTCCTTGGAAGATTTGTTACATTGATTTTAAGAGAAGATTAACATTTATGAACGATAATTGTACAACTTTTTATAGTTAAAACTCAACTGGTCTTATATTGTTATCATATTATAATTAGATATATTTATTTTAAAGCGTAAAATGCTAAATATAAAAAAGATATATATATATATTTGTTTTTTAACGTGCGAGGTCTGCTTGTTTTTCTTTTCAAGTTACATGCTTTTGTTGACATGTAATACAAAGGTTTTCGATAACAGGAAATAAATATTTTATTTAAAAAGGCAATTGAAGTCTGGAAAACGAGTCTCGAATAATAATTGATCTTTATTTTTTTAATGAAAAAAATCACTATTTGTTTTGAAGGAAAAAGTGGTCATATTTTGTATTTTATATTTATTTGTCTATTTTCAGCCTATTTCAGTTAGTTTAGTATTACACATCTTGTCTGCAAATGTCTGGAATATGTTTGTGACGAATGCGTGGAAACACAGATCGAAAATGTGACGGTTCTTAAACTGAGGAGTACCCTACTCTTTATTATTATCTTTGACTTTTTCTTCTTGTTTTTTTCACTAATCCTTCGTTTCTTTGGCTTATGTCTTTCTTCTAGTATATAATATCAGTTGTTCTCTGACTTTCATATATTTCGCTCCTATTTATCTCTCAAATAAAAATACATCTACCCAATCTGGTTCTCTTTCAGTAATAATATCGCTCACTCTCATTTCTTCCTCCTCTCTTGTCTCTTGAGTCTCTTTATATTATCTCATCTTTTCTCTATCCTCTCTATCTTTGTCTCTCTCCTCTCTTTCTTTCTCTCTCTGCTATTGCCTGCTGTTGGGGGACGGAGTGCTCCTGATGAGGCCTTAAGGGCCGAAACCGGTAGAGTGCCGGACCGCCTTGGAAGAGTGGATTCCTATTCTCGGAGCAGGGTAATGCGGACGATTATGTATTGAAAAGCTTTCGCGTCTCTGAGAGTGTGGGTTTGTTCTTCTCGGGTGGTTCGGTCTCCTGGTAGTCGGGTTTAGTTAGGTGTCGCTTCTTGTGAGCCATCATCACCTGTTCTGGATTGCGTGGGTGCCTGTGGCTGGAGACTTCTCTCACTCTCTCTCTCTACCCTCTCACTCTCTCTCTCTCTCTCTCTCTCTCGCTCTCTGTCTCTCGCTCTTGCTCTCCCTCTCTCTCTCTC
>JAUZND010005425.1:0-11213 GCA_034780555.1 Coelogynopora nodosa
ATCAAGTGATTTACATACCATGTAAAAACACGTTTTATTTGAAATAACCGATAAATTAATCGATACTGAAGTGCCTAGCATTGTTTCGAGGAGTTCCTCAAGTTTCAAGGAGTTCCTCAACTAAAAAAAACCAACTTGCATACAGCCCTTAGTTTTAGACCACTTTCATTGACATTCATTAATGGTCATTGACATTAATACCATGGCATATGACATATATGTCATATATAGACAAATATTTTGACAAATATATGACATATATAGACATATATTTATTTTAGTATTTGATTTTGTTCATATTATCCAGACAATTCATAATTTATTTGAATTCGCACCATGATTTGCGATCTGCATGGAGATGGACATATAATATCATATATAAATATATTCATATGAAATTAATGGTTCATGCAGACCATGTCATGTGCATGGTTTGGCGGAATCAGTATCTTGCTTTATCTACAAACTATTCATTAATTGTTGTTCAATTAAAAATTCGTCAAATGTTTAGTGACACCATTTCTATTGTATATAGTTGTCTGTTATTATTATTATTTAAAAAAACTTTTGTATAGTAACCTTACCTTAAATAGAAAGTCAATTATTTACAAAAATTAAATACGAATACGGGAAGACAATTAAATTGGATCACATACATAAAAATTAAGTTGGTTATAAATTTGGTTATTAAATTATTTTCAAATAATAGTATCTGAATCTATTTTATATTTTGTAATATATATATATATATTTGATACATAACATTACACAACATTCAAGTGCAGTATATTATTCCCTACAGCGAAGCTTTTATTAGTAACATTTTTGAAATAACGAAATATATCAAGTAAAATGGAATAGAAATGACTTAAAGAAAACATGATATATAGAATGGTTCAAAACATGATATATATGATAATAAATAATGATCACAAGAAATGGTCAATTTTGAGGAATGTAAAAATATATATATATATTATTTTTTAATTCAAATTAGCAAAATCTGAGATTTCGCCTTTCAACAAGAAGACATAGTGATGTATAATAAATTACAAAAGTTATTTAACTATAAACATATTATGAATAAAAAAGTACCGTAACTCTACAAAATCCCAAAAATTATTTGAATCTGCCTTTATCTCTGTAAACAAACCCCATGTTGTATATTTTGATAACGGCTTCTGTTCTTCTTATTGTGATTTAAGTAAGCTCCTTCTCTATTTTGTAATGTAAATTATTTTGTCTTTTCCACTTTCATGTATAATATTTTTTATTTGTTGTTATTATACATTTTACCGTATTCTAGACATCTGACTCATTGTGGTAATCTTATTTGTCTGTATCTAGAATGTATCACACTTTTTATTTGTAAAGTTTCTCTTATGTATGGTTACCACCTTATAGTTATCCCTTATTTCGTGTTTATGCAGCCTACCCGGTAAAAATGTAGCGCGCAATTATTCGCGGGCGGTCATAGTCATAGCGCGTAAGCTGTCCACATCTACAAAATCAGAGGCGAAACGCTCATGGCCAAAGTATAAGTAACCAAAAAATACGCTATACTCGAATTTTTTGTTTCAAGTAGTATATAAGCGCATAATTTAAGTTTATTTAAAATATAAATTGACCCTTTATTTTAAAGCTATCAAAACAAAAATTGTTCCAAAAATAGAGTGCATATAAGATATGCACCACAACATACATTCACACAATACACAAAATTCATACAATATACAATACAAAATTAACATAGTACACATATATCATTGTTCAGACAAATCAAACGTTGTATGAATAACAAAGTACAAGGCTTATTTCGAATTAAAAATTATAATTTACGGAAAGCTTTTAATTTTTAAAATTTTTTAATACGTATTCGTAAAATATTGTAAAGCCAGGTAAATTGGATACACAATATTAAAATTTTTATGAACTATTTAACAATTATTAAACTATAATTATATATAATTTAAACTGTTAATACTTAAAAAAAATCTATGAATAGAAGATATGAATATGTCTTCTCGCAAAGATGAATGTTAAGATTTAGTTCATTTTAATAAAACTTTTAGTTCTTATTGTGGTTTTACTAATTAACGGTACAATCACAAATATTTTAGAAGTTGACTTAAAGTAACGTAACACAAAAAAAAGTTTAACTTTAATCGTCACACATCGCCACGCTTCAACTAAACTTCCGTTAAAAATGGTGTCACGCTTGACGAACTTTCTATTAACAAAAATACATTTTTCAAAATGATGTTATAAATACTACTCAATTGAAAAAAAGCTGCTTGTTGGCTTGCAATTATGCTACATAAATCCTATTTTTCAAATTTGTAATTATATATTTATTAAATAGGAAATTTACCGCGTTATATTTTGTGCTAAGGTACATTATAAGGTTTTTGTATAATTTATGTTTATGAAAGAATACAAAATTTTATTCACCAAAAAGAAAAGTAATAATACACTATATTTTGTTATTCATCGTAATGATTCCACAATCCATCGCTCACTTCTTTATTTGTAAAGTCGTTTTATGATGGCGAGTTTTCACGGACGGCATCAAATCAATAGAGAGCTGACAACTGGTTAGGATATCCAGTGTTAAAAATACAATTTTAGACGTAGTTAAATAGGCCATAGACACACTAACCCGAAATGTGGTTGTGTATTTTATTTACCAGAATATCCAACCCTAATTGTCTACGCCAATGAGCTTTCAAACGGTGTAAAAATCATATACTTTAATATATAATTAAGGTAGGTCTACTTAAAAATGAAGCTAATAATAATAATTTATCATTAGCTTTATTTATGTTTTTACTTATATTTTTGTGACTATTCTGTCTGTTTGATTTCCCTCAATCTGATATAAACCTTACGTCTCTCATATATTTCTATGGTTACAGTAGCACATTATAGATAACACAAATTTGGGTAATTGTCAGTAAAGAAAAAATTAACCTAAATAGTTTTCATAATATACATCTACGGTGTGCAAGAATAATTATAACATGTCTAGGTCTATATACTATAGTGACTGGCGGAATGAATCATTATTAAGTATAGGTAGATAATTTACAATTGTACTACAAAAATAAATAATTGTCAATGTCAAAAACTAATTAATTAAAATGTTGCAGTTTTCTTGTACTGTTAAAAATAATACAATATTTTTTAAGACAAACTGACCTATACTCACAAGACTTTAATTAATCATAAACAGAATAAACACTATTATAGTCAATCACTGACATCAGTCGATTGATATTAGTTTCTTTGCTCAGCTGGTACAGCCTATCTGTTTTGATATCAGGTTCCATTTTATGACTTCCACCCACTTAGTCTTCCATCTTCCGTGCGGTATTCTCCTCAGACTTTGGTATTTTCATGCTTGTCTTGGCAATTTGTTCGTTTATATTTATAATAATCAGTTCTTAGCAGAATGTTGTGATGGAATGCCTTTCATGTAGATAGATACTTACGATTTAATATGGACACAGAAACAGAATATGCTCTAATAAAAACAAACAAAATATTATCCATAAATGCATTTATTTACAAAAATAGTACGATTGATAAACAATAATATTTACAATAATAAATCAGAGCACCAATAAAAATTACATTGTTAAGGATAATAACTTTAATAAGAATGCAAGTTTGAGCATTGACTTAAATAGTTCAAGGTATAATGACTGACAGAGAAGAGGGTGATAAAAATACGATATCATATAATATATTAAATCACAGTTCGGCAATTGGTCCATCTCTGTTAAGTTAAAACAAACCAAAATGACAAACTGTTTATATTTTGTATATAACGAATCTTTTATATGAATACATAATTATATAATTAATACACAATTTTTTTTTTTTAATATGTCAAATACTCTTATAAACTCCTAATACTCAGTAATAAATATATACAATCTACATTTAAAAAGGTTATTATAAATATTTTACTTGCTCTAAATTAATAATACAGTTATATACATGTACGATAGAGAATTAAATATATATATTTAAGTTGGTAATGATTCATAGAATAAATGAATTGATAATAACATCAAGATATATACTGTCGATAAATACTGTATTGCCAAACATGTTTACATAATGTTAAGGTGGTTAAATACAAAAAACACAGTAAACATGCTTTCCACGAAAAAAGATAAATATAAAATGAATTAATCTAAATAAAAAAAGAGAGTAAAAATAATGCACTAAGTTGACAAATGCATTAACCATAGAAGAAAGAGAGTCAATTTTGACACAACGCTTTTTAAATTTGAACTTCTGTGTCACTATTTTAGCGATTATGAATTTTCAGCAAATTTTGATTAATTTATGGCAGTTTACAATTATCGTTTAAATTAATTTCAAAAATTTTATTTATTGTCCTAAAGTTCATAAAGGAACATTTTATAATATCAAAAAACAGTCTTCTCAGAAAAGGAACGCGACCCATTTTGCTTAAGTTGATATTTTTACTGAAAGAAAAATAAGTAGTTAATATATTCTTGAAATGGAAAATTATCATCGACACAGAATAAGCCGGCTTATTGAAATGATTTTGTTTATAATTTATATCCTTATTAAATGCGAGGTATAAATATCAAATGAATTTTGATCAGATTATGATATTGTAAATTTTGATCAAATCAGAACAAAATCATATTATTCGAAATAATCTATATTTAATTTCCCTTAATTAAGGTATACTCAATATCAATAACAAATAATGAGATTATATACAACGCGTTATTCTTTTATCATATATTGTTATTGAGATAAGATCAAAAATAAGTTTCATTTTAAACAACACGTATTTAATATTATTGATAAATAAATCTAAAACGTTGCATATAACTTCTCACCTCTAATATAGTAAGTGTGCAGAATTTCAACATAATTAGTTGTGTTGAATTCTGAATAGCATTCTTTTCATTTGATCTAAGATTACATCTTGGTAAATTTTAAGTTCAATAATGTGTGTAAATTATTCAAAAAGTTATACACCATATCCAATCATCAAGATTCAGCGATCTACTGAACACTTTATACAATCAGTTACATTTTCTAGGAGTAGTGCTTATTAGAAAAGTGTGTAGTTAAATTAAAACCAATTACTTCCCATAATCATAAAAAAATAATGAGTATGAATTAATTACAATTATAGAGCGTTTTAAAATAAACACAGCCGACAGACATATTTATCTTCACTATATATACAGTTAAAGATTCACTTATGGGGATCAGATGATTTTAGCGAGCAGGGCAGCCCGGGCCTCGGTGTTCTGGTAGAGGGCGCGCACCAGCGACTTGACCTCGCCAGCCGAGAACAGGTCGGCCAGTGGTCCCTTGCCGGCCGCCCAACGGTCCCCAGCCTCGCATAGGGACCCAGTGAGCAGGCGGAGCAGCTCGCACATCCGGACCCAGCCCGGGATCTCACGCTCACACTCCAGCTCTGCCAGCTGAGTTGTGGGGTTGGTTGGATGGAGAGCAGAGGGATTGGTTGTTGGTGTGGCGTGTGAGCATATCACTGTTGCATATAACATTCTATATAGAGTATCTGCTCAGTTTGCCCTGGCCTTGTGATACCTTATATTTGTTGAACCCCCAACTCTATTTTTAGTGCAAAATATAGAGAAAGATAATTCTGATAGAATCAGTAATCAACAACAGGTTATTCAGTTATTCCAACAACCACAATGTCACATATTCGCCTGTCATTCATTATGTCTAACTTATTATTTGAAGTCTTTACAGCCATTATATAATATACTAAATAGATATGAACATAGTATTTCTAATCGTGAGAACAACTCCACAGATATATGACATGATAGAAGCGAACTTCTCATTTTTAATGGGACATAATATTTAAGTATAATATATAGTAGGCTAGGCTTGATACATCTGCGTTAAATATTTTACAGGTAGTGTTCTTATATACATATATCCCCCGACCATCTTTTTTTATACAAAATGCGGGTCTGTTACGCCTCCTATATTTTAAAATATTTTTTGGAACCTCCTAACTTTTCCTATAATTTTTTTCCTGTTTTCCGAAAAAATATGCTATGCATAGAAATATAAATTATTACCCATCACTAAAAAGCTTCTTCAAAGTATGACCAACTCGAGACATAAATATAATTTTTTTTGGAAGAATCTGCATTTCAAAAGATAGCTGTGACAGACAGATCCATAAAGGAAGAAGAACATAGGTATACAATCAGCCAAGAAGAAGGCCTTGCAAGAAAAGTTAAAATCTCAGACTTTGTTAAAGGATGTAACTTCTGTTGACCAATCGATTTAGAAAGAAATGAATTATCTAGGAACTTGATGTCAGATACCACAAGCAAGCTGGCATCTACGTTGAAGAACAAATATATTACCAGTTTTGCTGTTGCCCAAGCGATGTTTGAAAGTGCTCAAAGAATTACAAGAACTGCATCATGGTCAAAATGATAAATGTTACAAGTCAATGAAAAAGACTGGAGAGCCACCACACAAGAAAATGCGATTATCTGACGTCAATTTCATAGAAAACATGTAAATATTATAGTATTGCTATCTTATTTATAGAATTTTATTTAATCTAATTTTATAGATTTGCTATGTAAGATCAACCTCCTATATTTTTGACCCAATCTCCTATATGTTTAAGGTCGCGCAACAGGCCTAAAATGTAAAACCAAGGTAAAGCAAGCAAAGAAAAAATAAAAGAAGAAGTTAATACTATTATAATTTATATAGTGTACAAACTAATTAACTAAAGAAAAAAAAATTACAAAAAAAACTGTTGGTAATATCAAAATATTGTAAAATAATGTGTTTATATTCCAGGTTGTACTAAGTAGTGGTGTCATCCTGAAAAGTAACACAATATAGACACAAAATAGATCGCAAATTATAGAGTTCTGCTATATAGAAAACCCGTAGAAGATGCATTTTATTTATTTTCAGCTAAGTGACTCAAATCTAGATTTTATCTCGAAATCTGATAAAAAATAATCGGGTCGACAAATTTCGAAATCCCGACATCCCTCGACTTGGTGACAACCATGTAGCAGACACACTGAGATAAGAGAGTAGAGCGATGGTCGCGAGTACCTCACCTGCTTATCTCTAGCGGACGACACGGCCGGCTGAGCAGTAGTGGTTCCTGCTGTGATGATGTTGGCGGTGGCCTCGCCAGCGGTGAAGAGCGGAGGTAGACCCGAGCGCAGACTCTCCAGCAGGAAGACCAGTGTGTCGCAGGCCTTGGCGGTGATGTCTTCCAGCTGGAGGATGTTGTTGATCACCTCGGCGCACACCGTGTTGCACAGGGTTCCTGACAAAGTTAATGCGGCGCGGGGAGAGTGGATCAAAAGAAGCAACACTAAAAATTCATCAACAGCCAATTTTAAATCAAATAGATAATTCATTGAGTGTAATCATGCCTCTTGCTGTTCCACATTGAAATTCCTAATAAGTTGTACAAAAAAAAACTGTTTGAATTTTGAAGGATATTTTTAATCATTTTAATGCACTGGATACATTTTTGGGGAAAAAATAAAGATAACATATTAATTTATTAATTAATTTAATAAAAAACAATAATGCACTGTTTACTGAAAACATAGTCGCTGCTATGTTTAATAGATAAAATAATGTTGGAAGCATTGCACAGCTCGGCTACGGCCTGTTTTAGTTTGAACACACTGACATTTAATATTATGTTATAGAACGGCATTCGCTTACTAAAATTCAGAATACTACCTGATAAGTCAGTAACATTACATTTAGAAACTTAATGCAGATAAGAGTACTACTTGTAAACAATAACACTCCAAAACGAAAATCATAATTTTTTAATAAGTCATATGACACTTACCTATCGCTTTAGCATATATTTTAGTTGGCAAGACCTTCCAAACCCGACCAAGTGTACTAAGGTGGTGAAGACATTGCCGAATTGATTGTCGACATCGAGTGCTGCCGTGTGAAGAACCGGAATCCTAAATGTCGAACAATTAATTGAAATTTATATTAATGGAACAATTCGTTGCGCATATGTCATAGAAAATGTTAATGGAAAAAACAACCAAACAACAATTTAGAAAAATGAGCTCTAGTACACATTCTCCAATTAAAAAAAAATTTAAACCATACAAAATATAATAGGAATTAATGTTAAATCTGAAATATTATTGCTGGATATTAAATGGTTTAAAATTTATAGCATTACAAAGTTCCATATAAAATGACCATTTTTAAAACATTAAATATATTCAACATTTGCTTTTTTAAAGAGCTTATATGCTTGGTTTAACAATCAAGAACACAAAAGTTAATGCAATATTCTATAAGTTAGTATACCAGTATCTACTACTATTTTAAAATCTGAAAACTATATTTTAAATAGTTTTATGCCCTTGGATGTTAGACAAAAAATGATTTTTTTGTAAAAATACAAAATTTACAGGCATATATAATTTTTCTAACACTTAGTAGGTTAAACAATTAGTAAAATATTTATAAAATACTTTTATCGAATAAACAACATTAAATTTGAGCTGTTCTTGTGACTTATCGAAGCATGTGTATTTTAATATATTTTAGTTAATAGTTTTTATACCTAAACAACCTTAAAGTTTATAATATTATATAATATGTTTTATAATTTATAAGTACACAAAATTGACATACCTACTTAATTACACTTTAAATATAATAAAATAAATATACCTTTAATATAATACAATTTTAAAATAACAAATTGCTTAACTCATTTTTTTATTGTATTAATTAATTAACAAGATGCTCGCTCAAATTTAACAAAAACATTCCAGACAACAGGTCAATTGTTTAGCAGCAGAGGCCTGTTGATTATTTAATAGTGTATAGTTGTTATAATTTTATATAAAATGAAAATATACTTTTCGCTAAACGTAACTCGTGTTCTTGAATGTTAAACCAAGCATATAAGCTTTTAAAAGAAGGCAAAACATCTAATATTTTAAAAATGGTCATTTTATACAAAACTTTAGAATGCTATAACTTTTAAATCATTTGACACCTAGTAATAATATTTCAGATTTAACATTAGTTCTTATTATATTTTGAATGGTTGAAATATTAATACTTTTGGAGAAGGTGTGCCACACCCCATTTGTTGTTTGGCCATAAAATGTATTACATTAATCAAAATGTTAGTTTTACATACGAAAAATAAACTCGGAGATCTTCATAATTAAATATATCGTATCAAGCTGCAAATTATTACAATAATACAACGGATCATGTTTGTTTATTTGAACTAATTGAATAATACCGCAAGGTCAAATCATTAAAAATTGATCCCTAACATTATCGACATTTGTTAGTTTCGATTTCACAATTTCAAAAAATGTTAAGTGTAAAATATGAAAGATTCCCGGAATAATAAGATCTAATATAAAATAATTAAATAAATAATAAAAGCCTGAATGCTACTAATAAAAACATCTCTATTTAACAAAACAAATAAAATAACTACAGACTAATGAATTAATAATTTGTCTAAATATTTCTCGTTTTAATAGATAGGTGTTATGTATTATAAAAAGATATGTTTCACTTCTAGATTAATACTGAAATATAAGTTTACAACACTCTTTTACATTACTTTTATGAACCTCTTTTATAAATTAAATGGTTACTTATGAGTCAGAAATAAAATAAAAAAACAACAGTATAACGCCGACTCACACTAAACGACTGTGCCTGAGCCAGCGACTCAATCAGGAGGTCTTTCTGTCTCGCCATCTGACTCAGGAAAACGGCACTACCCTCCCGCCGGAGCACCTGGGCGACATCGAGGAGGCAGCAGCGCAGAGACGGCGACGAAGACCCATAGCCAGCGGTCTGCCTAGAGTCGGTGGTTGGGGCGAGACCCGCCAGCCGTGTGGGACCCATGAAGAGGCAGTGGTGTGCCAGGTAGAAGCAGTTATTGTGGTGAAGTGCTGCAATGTGAGTTTGAAACGGATGTTAACACCATAAAGCAGGCATAGAGTCTGAAGCGATAGCCGAAACGGTATGAAAATTAACCTCACAATAACATATCCCCATTGGTGTTATTTTTTACATATCTACAGTCGACTATATTATTTGAGAATATTTGCATACTTCATTATTCACTGCATTTACCATAAAAAATCCAATATTGAATTATATATTTTAAAATTCTTTTATTAAAAATTCATGAAGTTCAAATATTTGTAAATGATACAAGTTAATAATAAAAATATGACATATTATTATTTAAAAAATAATCATTGAACATTCCTTAAATCATGTTAAGATGAAGTTGCCGAAAAGATAATGCTGCATATATTTACGAAATGCTGTATTGTAATGATATTATATACAGAAAAGCATCAGCTTTCTTTCATTATAACTCTATTTAAATGTCAACATTCTTATAGTAAATATACGTAGAGGTATTTGCTAATCAGAACCCAAGTTATTCATAATGGTTCATACATTTAAAATTGGCTTGTATGACGTGTATCATTGTTATTTAGTAACGGCGTTATTCCGGCGATCCGATATTCTGGACTTCTGATATTGGGTCCTGTACTTTTCTTCTTGAGCTGTTAAATTAGCAACCTTTAGCTAAATATAAACACAACTTAATAATAATATACAGGAATATATGCATTTACTTTCATCAATGAAGTTGGCATATTTTATTATAGATAATGAGAACAGTATAATAAATTTTTGTTTGTTTGAATACATTTTTATTACATTACAATACTAAAATTTTAATGAACTAATGTGCTAAAAAACCTTATAAATAATTTAGCAATGTTAGGATTACAATGGTCTAATATTTTAAAATTATTCGATTAAGATATTTATAGTCTCTAAAAATGGAAACATCAGCGAAGGTTTGTATGCTGTTCTTAAACTACTTAAAGTAGTTATAGATGTTTTTTAACACATATAATTATTTTTTTTAATTAAAGGAGGCTCTGTTTAATATATACCCGACACATTAATTTATATGAAAATCAAATGTTATCGTCTAAATGTCATGAATTGTATTTGAACATGAACAGGAATTGAATTAAAGTAATTATAAAATATATTATTCAGGGATGTGATTACAAAAATAAAAAAAATAAGGAACTCATTTTCAGGGGCGGCAATTTTTGTTTGGGGTAATTTTT
>JAUZND010005426.1:0-11213 GCA_034780555.1 Coelogynopora nodosa
TAGAAATGAGTCATCAAGGTCACGGGGGGGGATGACTCATCAAAAAAAAATTTTTGCGTGGGCGGAGGGGGGGTGGTGGCGTAGAGGAGCTCCTTCCCTACTACTCTAACCTTCCATTTATAGTCTTTTCTCATATTTAAAAAAATTACATAACGTATTAATATTGTTTAACATATTCGTAAAATAAACATTAAGATGTTTAGTAACGTAATATTGTCCAAAGATATTATCGGTTAGTTTATTAAAATGAAACGTACTATCCACTTGCTCAAGAACTTGTTTCACACATTCATATCTCATCATAACCGTGCGATTCATTTCACCTTCAGCTGATGCACTTGGTGAGGTATAGACTAATCATTGCTCAGTTTACATTAAGCCCTTCTCACCCAAAGAGAGGTAGGATGTCGATTTTAGTGGTGTATATTCTTCACATGTTTTAAAGTTTGATTTTCTTAGTTTTGTTTTAATTTTTTTATCAAATTAGTGGTGTTGTTGAAATTATTTAAATATGTAGAATTTTTACATTGTGTCTTTTGTGCATTACAACTTTAGCGGAAAAATTTAATTACTATTTTAATTCTTTATGTAGTGTAAACTTTTTTTATTTCTAAACTATATGCAAATTTGTTTATGGTTATATCGATTATGTTTATACAAATTTAGAATTAATTCCTTTTGATTATAAGACTTTTTCATCATACGTTTACATAATATAGCTGTACTAATGTAGTATACTTGCCTACGCTTAAATATATTTTATTCGCACCTTTTATTTGAACATATTTTAAAGGGTTGTACAATACATTAAATCCGTGGTGCCTAGGGCCCATAATAATTATTAGGAACACGTCCTGGTGGTACAGATGTTTTTTGTGTTTTTAATGATACACAATTAAAAAAAGGTCGTTTAATTTCTAGTACTGTTGAAAAAAAATATACTACAATTTAAGGTTATACATTTTGATATTATCTAATTAGAAGTTATCAGCAATTTCCTATAAATATTTATAGAGTCTAAAAACTGCATGAATTAAAACTGATTTGGAACAATCTGTGCGAAGTTTGCTTTATTTTTTTCGGTAGGCTAATTTCATATATTCTTTAGTCATGTTTACATCTAACAATTACAAAACTTTTAGAAAAAATTGAGTTATTATTTGTATTCCGTAGAAAAAACCAAAACAATTTTAAGATTATCAAAATTTATAAATTGGTTTATCACTTCAATTTGTTGATCATAAAATTCATTAGTTTACTCTAATATACTGCCACGGGTAACTGAAATTCATGAAAATAATTACAACCAGGAACGTTGTTAACTCATAATTGTGGCTTTATTGATATTATACAGTAACCTTACGATTGAGTGATTCAAGACGCTAGTTTAATTATCCTTCAGTGCTACTTAGCTAACTACTATAAGTTACATCTCACTCTGTGCCACAATTGCGATACAGCTAAGTCTTAATTACATTCGCAGACTTGGATATAATGCATGATTTGTGTTTACATGATGGCTTGTGGTTGTATCTCACCGAGATGGGTTTTTTCTGTCCAATAGAAATCTTAGTGAAGTGTTACATTGGAATAATTAGCACAGTGTAACGAAGTGGATGATGACATTATACATTTTTTATCCGTCGGATAAAAAAGCACAAACATTTCTTTCGACAGCGTCGAAAGAACAAAAATAGTCGCGGGTCTGTTTAGTTGGTTGATAATCATGACGTGGTTCCTTAATTATTAGCAATTAGGTTATTAGAAATAAGTATAATGTTTAATTTTAAAATATTCTGCTAATCTATTAATATAATAATAAGTGCACTATACTATTCTAATAAATATCATCGAATCGAGGTGTAATTGAAAACAAAATTATATAACTTAGTTTCTTAGTTCTATTTAGTAAGACTCAAAACGCAAACATGTTCCTATCTGACTAAAACAGAGGTAAAACGTATGCAACGTTTTTTCTGCTTTCTTTATATAGATGCTGCAAACTATTTCTAAAGCGAGATGATGGTTTTTATATTCACAACAGTGCAGATTGCATCTTGAACGCTTGTTTGCTTCATATAACGTAACATAAAATAAATAAAATTGATTGAATAATAACTCTTACCATAAAATATTAAACGTTGTTAGTATTTACAGCTGTTTCCGTTCTATCAATTTTATTTATTTTAATTTACTATGCCTTCCTTTCTAAAACTATCTGCATTGCCAAATAATAATATACTAAATTTGTTTTTGTTTCGCTGTGGAAGGCCTGAAATGGGGGGAGATAATTAAAGATATAGCTTTTGATAGTCCAGCCGGTTACCTCAGCAGGCAATTTGAACTGTCCAATGAGCCACCTTTCCCCCCTTGGACACACAGGCGTCCGCCTTCCTAAAGCAGGGAAAGTACAAGCAGGCGGAGGAGCTCTACAAAGAGGTGCTCACCCGGGCCCATGAGAAGGAGATGGGCGGCGGTGGTGGCAGTGGTGCCGGTGTCAGCAAGCCGATCTGGATGCTGGCCGAGGAGAGGCAGGAGGACAAGACGGTGGAGGCGCTGTCGCCGGACAAGATGCTGCCCTACACCTGCTCCTCTGTTGATAGGTAGGGTTTGTCTGATAACAGCACCACGGGGTTTTAAGAATCGACCTCGGATCAAATCAATCTTAGATAGTCAAAAGTGATTACTAAAATAATCACAAAAAATTTTAAAAAACAGATTTTATTTTAAATATTGATATTATTGGTACTTGTTCTCATATCTGTAACTACATGAGATATATTTTTACAATATCGACGACTGTTTGTTTCAGTGCTGACACGACACATGGTATTCATGGTATTTGTTAAGTTTCCTGTAGTAAGCGTTTTTTTGGCTTTTTCATACATGTTTTTTTTCGGGTATTTTAAAGATGTTTGGAATTTGTGGCTCACTTATAAAATTCTGTAAAATAGTAACTGAAAATACCTTTGAAATCATTGTGTGCTATTATTACTAATATTTCATTTTATAGAATCGTATAATTTGATTATTTGTTTTGATACAATTAAAAAACAATTATTATAGTTGTGCATCGAAATGGTTTGATTTATGAATACCAAAAATTGGAAATTAATAGATTTTATCACATTTAAATATGTACATAAATTTCTATTTAAGTTTGTATTGTTGGCTATGCAGAAATTTTTACGCGGGGTGATAAAAATCAGGGATATCTGATAAAAATGTAGTTAAAAATTACTATCGTTCTAAATTTCTATAAGATAGCCCGTCAACCCATAAGGAATAAAATTAACTCGGTTTGTGGTAGTTGTGAAAATGTTTACTCAATATTGGAACATTACATCTATAATATTTTAGATTATCCAATTCTTCCAACATGTGATCATTTTCTATTACTATATTATAATAGATACGATCTAAGATAAATCGTATTCTGTAATTTGTATCTTTACTTGATGCGTATTTATACGAAATATGATTTTGTACGCACTGTACTAGTATACTCATAATTTTCACACTATCAGTTGTTACGATTTCTACACGTCATACTGCGTAAATTTATTGCTTAATGCGTAATTATTTTCAAGGTATTGGTGTATATGATAATGAATATTGTTGTTAATCGTGGCAACATTATATTATGCTGAATTAATTTTCCATCCTGAAAGTAGGCTAAAAGTTGTCTCCAATATTTAGTTCAATTTACAAATTTAGAATTTGTTTCAACTAATTGAATGTTTTATTACAACAAACGTTTACCTTTATATCTCCCTATATTGGTATGATTGTATCTGCTGTTTGGATCATGTTTAGAGTTCAGATATTCTGACTTTAAACAGGTTTACAATGCAGTGATGTATATGTATAATATACACTACACGTTTAGTGGTTCTATGAATTAGAAAAATCATAAAACATTCATTAAGACTAGAATTCGTGTCAGAGACTAGGAGTAAATGGTGATCAAAACATGATTAAATTGTGTAAATATTGACTAGTAAGTAGTACTGAAAACTTTAATTACTGCTCATGACTCGAAAAATGACAATAATTATTAAAAACCTATATAAGAAAATGCAGCAGAATATCAATTCGTCAGGTATTTATTTATTCTTCTGTTTAATAATCGCATACAATATCTAGTCGACCACTCGGTATGATATCCCTCACCGCACTATATTAAGGGTCACTGGAACACTCTCCTCGTTATCTCTAACTTCAGCTCAACTGTGACAACTACATTAAAGAATCTCGGCGCTCTCTACAGGCGACAGGGCAAGTTTGCCGCCGCTCAAACCGTCGAAGATTGGGTCAGTCAGCAAGCCAAGGTAACCAAGGCGACCAATCGAACACCATAGTGTCGTTTGATCTGCATTGTACCACGTCATTGATCGGAAGAGGAAGTCAAATCAACGTTATTAGCTGGCTTTATGGTAGCTTAACTTAGTTCCAGGGAATACTCCATGCAAATAATTTTTTAGTGTTTTAGTTGCAGAGTAGTTAAGCAATATTTTTTTATTTAAGTTGTCAACGGTTTTTTTGTGCACTGATCCAAATTAGATTTTTCCCATAATAATAAAACACTTTTAATAGGAGCTTATTTTTTTTTTGCATTATTTGGATAGTTTTCATTAATAAGATGTGTGAAAATTTTCCTAAAATTTATGCTCATACTATGCGAAAGACAATTCTCACTAGGGGCTCTTATGCATAACTGCTCGAATGACATTGGCTCTCGTGAACATCTGCCCACATAACAGTATCTGTTGCGGTTTGGCTGTAGTAAGAATTGGCTCTCGCGTTATAGTAAAGCCAAAATGCATAGGTACCATTTTATTATAAGGTTTATGTATTTTAAATTGAATGTTATCTTTATCAAAATGCATGGTTAATTAATTCATAAAATCATCCCATAATTCTCGACAATAAAAATTTAATTCTGGCACTTTAAATATAGTTAAATTAGCCTACTACCACTCAATACAATGAAAATAGTGTATTTACAAGCAACTTGTGCGGAAATCTTCTATTCTAGATATTTTGTTTAGCTCCCTATACACATAATTGGGATTAACATTATACCCACTGGGTGGACCAAGACTGCTGAAATTAGAATCTGATGCGTGAAGGTGGGAAAGTCTAGTGAATTTTGAATGCGAAAGTGTTTTTTAAATATTCTTATTTCTCTTCTTTGAATGAAATACAGAATTTTTAAGAAATAATATTATTAAACAAAATATTGTCTAATATATTTGACACTATTTTTTTGAGAACTTTAGATTTTGACTGTCTTCTTCTGTCCTTCCTCACACCCCCTCCAACAGGTATCTGGGCACCAGTCCGGGCATCACATGGCTCGGTCCGGCTCCAATAAGGTGCCCCCTCCTCCCGGCTTCATGGGGGGCTCCAGGGAAGTGTCGGTGGGCCGGCAGCCACTCCACCTCCCCGACACCGATCGTTCTGGGCTCTTCGGCAACAGGAGTGGAGGGCTGCCCTACACGGACGATGTGAGTGGGGTTGTGGTAGTTGCTGGTGCTAGCCGCTAGTCGGTGGGGGGGATGGATGGTGATTTGTTCTTTTTGTTAGTGACAACAAGGTGGCCACTTTGTTCATTTATTGGGTAGAAGTATTTTGGACAGGGATAAATGAAAAAGCCTTGTGATGAATTGAGAATCTGAAGCTTTTTTTGTAGATGTTATAGACAGGTTGTTTCGCGGGTTATAATTTTTGAAATATTACTGTTAATAAATAATTGTTATAACAAATGTCCTAGTATTTGAAAATGTATGACAATAATAGTATAGTTGATTGGTTTAATTATACATCTCCATTTTGAAAAAATTTACTGCTTTTCAATAACATAAATATTTGATAAATATTCAAATATTAGCTGCTTGAAATGTCCTGGTTTTCTGATCAAGGAATTTGGCAGGTCTACTACTACAATAATAACTATCATGGATACACAAATTAGAATAAAAATCTCTTATTGTTTGCATTTGTACTTTGTTTCCGACTACACGGATTTTTCCTAACCATCCCTTTTCCAAAGTACTTTTTTTAGCAAAGTTGTCACATTGAAAAAAATTGGAATATAGGTAAAATGTTCAAAAAATCAATGAAAACATTCACAACAAACCATGCTGTTTTAGTCGCTGATAGACTAAGAAATTATCGAAAAATTATTAACAATTTTGATTTTTAGAGTGGTCACCCCGTTTGGAGCAAATAATTATAGTGGTTATAAACTAGAAAAATATTCAAATTGTGTATTACCAGAATTTTAATGCAGAATATCTCGAATCGTTAAAAAACATATCATTTGTAATGAAAAGAGCCAGATAAAATGATATAATCTGATATGCCCAGTATTACTTTTCCGATTTTAATCCAACTCTCTTATTAGAAATTGTTATTTTCTGGAAAGAGTTTTTTTTTTACTTTGAAACAAGGAAATGATTCCTTTTAGTTGACTCTGTCCAAGCTTTCAATGGGAGTTTGAAAGGAAGTTAAATATATTGTGTGTGAAGTTTATTGTCAGATAATAATAGACTGAAATACAATTAACTTCAAGTGAAAAGGATTTTTAAATTGTTGAAGCTTGGCCTTGGGTCTGTCAATAGAAAAATATAACTAAGAAATGTCACGACTGCTTAACTGACACTAGGTCAGAATGAAAATATCTTTCCATCTTTATTTGTTTAATTATTTAGTGTAGAGTAGCTATTCTTTCGCCTACTAAAACACTTAATTTAGATATAATGTACTGAAGTCCTTCTTTTAAAATCTAACGATTTAAGAAAAATATTTAGGTTTTGTTTAACATTGTGATTATTATAAGAGTTTACATAATGCAATGGTACAATAATAACAGTTATTTCACTATTACTATTTAATAAGCAAAATCGCTAATTAACAGCTACATATCTAATTATAACAAAATATGAAATAATTGAAACAATATAATATTTAAAAAATAAATGTTATTATATTTTTGTAAAATAAGCATTACTGTCATAATTCTGTTACTTCAAAATTTATTGAGTAGTATGATACTTAATAGTTTAACAATCGATAAATGCAGAATTCGGATATTAAGCCGAGCAAGACCCGCATTTCCCTCCAACGTATAAGTGACCGAATAGCCGCCCACTTTCGACCCAAACGTCACGAGGACACCGCCACAAGTGGCGCAGGGTAAGCCCCCCAAACTCAACTGAGCTGAGCACTACTCATACTGCAATAGTTGCCAGTTCTCCTGTCTGTCTGTCATCTTGCACGATCTCTGCACGCGGTTATGTCACCTTTCATGTAACTGGGCAGTGACTATTATTATGTACTGCCATTTATTTGTTTTCTGTCCGTGTTTATATGTGATAGGTATATGTACTATTCTAATCTGTTAATCTACCACACTAACTTTCTTCTCATGAACATTGACATTATTTGTCGCTTTCTGTATGGTTTTACATGGCATGGGTTGGGTACTGAACAAACGTTTTTGAGGCGTTTTGACCATTCCGACGAAGATGATGTAAAAAGTTAAAATCTGTTAGTCAGGTGCATTGAAAATTATATTTTTTTAAATATTTATAATAATAATAAAATACAATTCTATTTTTGTAATCGTACCAATAAGATATAGATCATAAATTATGTAGAACGAAGTTTCATTTGTAGACTTTATCAACTGCAAATGTATTGACTTTGTTTTCTTATATTGATTATTGAATTCATATGGACTGGTTAAATATCCGCGGATTCTTTTTGTCTAATCTGTATAATTTAGTAAAGAATGGTTTATTTATATTTTTATTATTATTTATTATTGCTCTATATTATTTTACTACATTGATTCAAATACGATACCTGTATGCACATCTAAAATATTATATCAATAATATCAGTGCTCACTCCATTTAAATTCAATAATATATTGCAATCGTTACAATTTTGTCAAAATCTAGTAATTTAACAATGTTTTTAATCGGACATAGTTATTTTTTTTAAATATATGTTTTACTATTATTAAGATTTTGAGTATATAAAAGCAGTTGAACTGTTCTGTATATTATTCTGCATGTCTTTGCTGATTTATTATAATAATATAGTAATTGTAGTTAATAATAATTCGTTGTTAGTTCTATTTGTTTTTTTCATAGACAAAAGAAATATTATTTTCTTTGTCTATGGTTTTCTTATAGTATAAAATGAATCATATCAACTTTGGTCACATTGACCGGTAGTGGTAACTTTAAACACGCCACTTCTGAAGCGTCCACTTAGCAGAGCTGTGTTGTGCTTGCTATCCTCCACAGCCCGGTCCACACTGATATCTCTATTATCATATAACTTACTATTGTAGGCTGTACAGGGACTAATTCCTTCCCCATCTACACTGTCACACACTGTGCCTGAAGCACCTTAAAAAAGCTACGCGCACCATTTCTAATTCTTTAAAATATGTTATCTACATCCATAGGGGATTATAAAAATGTAAACATAAAAAATTTCCATCAAGACGTTTTTATAAATTTTTATCGAGCCGTAGGTGTATCTCCAAAAACAGCGAACAGGATTCGGAGGCAGTCCACCACAACTTCAATAAAACTTAGAGTAGTTTAAAGTCAACGGAATTGACCATCCAGAATATGGAAGCCATCTTCTCAAGGTAGTGTCCATGTACAACTGTCAGCATTTCTGATTTATATTTTCTTGTTTGCTATCATTAAAATGAATGTGCTAGCTAGCAAAAATTGACTATTGTTATTAATAGGTAATATAGTTATCAAGTTATATTCTGTATATATATAGTAACATAATTTTATTTAATAAAAATACTTGGAAAGAAACATTCAACTAAAAATTCTTGAATTTCCTTTTGAAGTGTAGGCAATTTTAGTGAAAATTTTGGATTCTGAGGAATACATAGGGGCAAAATATGACAATAAATAAATATATTATCTATGATAGGTAATAAGTCAAACTATTTATTTTTTAACTTTAAATTGGTGGTTTCATTTATTTTTACCCGATTTTATGTGATAATTTGGGATTCGGATCTAAAAATAGGTGATGACGTCATCAGGGTGCAATGTATGAAATTGGTATTTTCTGATAGGTTTTACGTAACTTTCTACCCGATGATAAAATAGGTCTATGCTTCAGACAAAGTTTCAGACACTTTTATGCTCGGAATGGCGGCCATTTTGAATTATGACGTTATACGGCTCGGCTCGGTGGAAGATTTTAATTTTTACAATCCCCTATGGCTGTAGATAACATATTTTGAAGAATTAGAAATGGTGCCCGTAGTTTTTGTTAAGGTGCTTCGGACAGAGTGTGCACAATGCAACCAGTATATAACTTACTCACTGTCACCTTGTCGTCTAGTTTAATTATTATCTGTTGATTGTAATTGATTGTTTGGCTTCTGCATGAGTCTGCTGGTTTGTACCTCTATGTTTGTTGTTATTTTTGAAAAACTAATTTAATTTTGTGTAAACTGTCCTTTTCTTCCAATTTTGGACGCATTATTTATTCGTATTTTGTCAAAATAATGTTTTTAAAATGTATTAACTTAAATTTATTAAAGTCTTAAACTTTAATTTCTTGTCTAAAACTTCTTAATTGTTCAATAATTAATCATATTATTGATTATAATAATATGGATGCTACATTAATCATTTGTTTCGTTTTAATGGCGTTTAAACCAACTAGTATAATATATATATATGTTATATATGCTATAATTTCACGTTCCAATCGAACAGTTTGATTCCGTATTTGTACTCTCGATTGTATTCCTATATTATATTCAACCCAGAAGAAATCAACCTTCTTGAGTTTACACAATCTAATTTCAATTATTATTATCTGTTCAAAATTATATTTTTCTTTGTATTGATTAGCTGTTGCTCACAGTTAAGCATAATATAACATGTTTTACAGTATGCACATTACGGCTATGAAATCTTACATTTTTGAAGATTCATTCCCCTTTGTATCCACACAACATTATTTCTCAAATTTGTGTATTGAGTAGTTTTTCCTTTTGAAGTATAGATAATCACTCTTTATATTATTTTTTAAGAAAAATATTGATCGCTTTAATGATAATTAATGATCGGACAACACCTGACGAGCATAGTATTTGTTTGAAGGTTTAATCTTGACTACTTTTTTTCTGTTGTAATTGTTCATAATAATAATATTATGTAATTTTTATTTAATAAATAATGCTGTAATATCAATCGATACCGTTTAAATCCTATATTTTTGTAATCAAATTTGAACTCTAAAAATACTGATGCTTGATCTGTTTATCAGTTATTTAAATAGTGAATTAACTTGCCTTCTTTGTATGTTATAATATTTCAGCATGAAAAGAGCCAATTCAATGTCAATGCTAACAGGAAGTGAAACGGAAGATAAAGAACAGGTAAGCTTCTAGTTTAACTTTTCTATTTAATCTTTTTGTATCGTATTACATTATTGGCCTCTTATTGTATGCAATATAATAATACAATCTTCTAATAACTCAATTCTGTTGAACAAGGACTGGTATGTCTGCTGCCTGAATAATAGAAATATATGTGTTGATTTAGTAGTTGTTATTCGGTGTGGGGAAACTTATAATTTGTCCCACTAATCCATTTTCGAAATATATTCTGATATTTCCAATTTGCTTCACCTATCCTGTTATGTTAATTGGCCGGCTGGTTTTTGTCTAATCCATCGATATACTCTTCTAACGTTGACCGACTAGTGCCCTGAAAGTGATGATGATGAAGACATTGACAACGGTCTGATATTCTCTCTTGATGATGCTATTGCATAAGCGGCCTTTTGGGCTGTCAGGTAACGGCCTCTCTCTATCTATGCCTGCAGCACCCTTCCCTCCAGAATGATTGGTCCTCCTTGAGGCATTCAATTTCTTTTTTCATATTTCATTGTTAATAGCGTTTGCTGGCATGAAATCATACAAATTATGTTTTATATATACAATTATATCAAGTCTCTATTTTTCTGTAGTAGTAGGGAAGGAGCTCCTTGAATCCACCCCCCCCGCCCACGCTTTTTTTTGATGACCGCCACCCCCCACCTGAGCAAAATTATTTTGAATTTTCGCGCCAAGGTCGTTTCCAACTAATTCAAGGTCACTGATTTCGATTTTGCTAATTAGAAGTTGATCAGAGGTACCCTATTGG